>JARHVA010002112.1:2797500-2815865 GCA_037957365.1 Torreya grandis
CTCATCCTCTTCCAAATAACAAAATTTCATTCCATTCATATTATAATGTAAATTAGTATTATAATATACATTAAAATATTATATTATATATAGTATTAATATATTCATATAATTAAAAATATATTATATTACATTTATGTATACATTATTTATATTATATACATAATTATATAATGTTAAATATATATTTTATTTATAATATTAAATTAATTTAATAATATACAATATATTAAATTTTATATATATATATATATATATATATATATATATATATATATATATATATAATATAATATAATATAATATAATATAATATAATATAATATAATGTATATATGCATAGAATGGTGGAGATTCCATTTGAGATCCAATAGACCACCCAAAATTGGGAACACTTTTATCTCTAGTGATAGTTTTACCTTTCCTCCATTCACTAGATAAAGAGAAATGAGCACTATTGTTATGAAGACAATGGTTGTTATTAGTGCTACCGAGAATAAGAATGGATTTTTTTTGAAATTATTTGTATCCATATCAGTGTACATATGACTACTTGCATATGTCGATTATACTATATAAGACACGTATTTCATTGAAGAAACCTTTTCATATTTTTGTCTAATTAGGTTTAGAGTCTCTAATTAGATTTGATATACTTAAAGAAGTTAGAATTTTTGTCTAATTAATTTTATACTTATCTTAATTGACACATGGTGTATTCTATAATATTTTTAGAAGAACAATTGGATATTTGAGACCTATTTTCATTAAGATGACCTTTGTTTCAATAGTATATTGGGTAATTGTAATTTTTTGGTGGAAGTTATAGGTTTGACTCTTTCAAATGCCACAATTGATATAGGTCAAAGAGAAATAACATGATTAAAATTTGTGACTATATCTTGTGTAAAGTCCTTGGAAATACTATGAATATTACCTCCATTTACATATGACTATTATGAAAAGCTACAAAATGGAAAACAACTTTCCAAACGAAAAGTTGAGGAAGAGAGATTGAAACTCTTAGAGGAAAAATAATTTCATGTAATTATGAAAATATTCATGTACTTATTCATTATTTGATATTTATGTGATGCATATGGTACATTATGATACGCATTAAATAACTATTTAGATTCAGAATTTTAGATTATGTATATTAAAGTTTTGGGTGATTTAATATAATGTGTATTGTAATTTTATATGATTTAATGTGATGTATATTACACATTTAAGGTTTTATGAAAAAAATCATATTTTATGTTAAATTAATATGCAAAACATATAGTTACTACTAGTATATATATCTTAGATAAATCTGTGTAATATACATTGATAGATATCATTCTTGAGGTGCCTATTCTACTTATGTCACAATTCTAATTATATGTCTTAAATTCATCCTGCATCCAACATTTTTTTTTCTTACTCTTATTACAAATATTTAAATCCAGAGATTCCATATTCTATGTCATCCCTCTTTAGGGGATTGCTTGAGCCATTATGAATGGAGGTCTATATTGGAAGTGGTGAGATTTTAGGTGAGGATAATAGGGTTGCCCATGCATATTATTCAGGGATTAGACATCAGGCTTGTGGTGAAGGAATTCAGGATTGGCATAGAAGTTGTGAGGGAAGAGGATAGTAGTTTCAAGACACCAAAAATTTGTAGGAGTGTCAAAGAAGCTATGATTTTATTTCAATGGTAAGATAGGAGAGATGTTGTTCAAGGAGCAAGGGTGTGAAGAGGGATACATATAAAATATTGTTTTTGGCATCGTCTACTTCTTGCCACTCCTCAAGCTCAAAATTGAAAAGAAAGGGGAATCTACACAAGTAACGATGTTGGTTTTCAAGCCTTGAGCATATTGGATCTTCCCTATTTTTTATTTTGTTCCCTTTCTTATGCAAAAACACAATCACTTAAATGATGCAATCAAGAATGAAATGATAAAATTGAGAAAAAAGAGAAGATATTGTTAAATAATTCAAGAAAGACTGAACCAATGAGAAGTGAGCAAGATTAAAATTAGGAGAAGCCCTATAATGGAATATCCATTTGGAAGATGAATTTAGTCAATTTTTCTCCTTGAAATTACCTCAAATGTAATTAAATCCAAAGGTTGTAAGTATTTTTAATAACTTAAATACCATAAATAAACATTAATTCATACAAGTAAACATCTTCATCTTGTTAAATGAAGGAAAAGTATAAATAGTTATAAAGTATTCATTCTGATAAATGAATAAAAAGCACACACAACTATGAAGTTTAAATTTACTTTGTATAATAATTATTTAAAATATTATTATGATAGAGACATTTTACATGAGAAAACCCTAAAAAAATTGTCTCACCTAAAAACCTAATTTTTTTTGCACCTGTAAATTGTTGTCATTTGTGGGGAAGTATTATCTACCACATAATACAACTATAACATATTTACAACAGGGACAAATTAAAAAATAAGATATTTTAGGTGATATTGTATATGAGGTGGCCCATATAATAATATAATATTGTATATAAATATAATAATGCAAAATAATATTAACATCGATGGGCACGTTACTATTTGGAAGACAATATTATTTATATGTAGAGACATATGGATGATGTTTATCCCATATAAGCTACACATACATGGGTAACTACGTTAAATTTTAAATTAGCATGTCAATGTAATAACAATGTATTTTGATACATATTAATTATATCAAAATAAGGTGGTGACATCTTTGATTGTCCATTTTATATTTTTAGGGACGGACATCTTTGATTGCCCATTTTCTATTTTTAAGGGTGGATGAGGAATCTCAATATTTTTTTTTATTGTAGTAAGGCTCGGTGATCTATGCCATGGGGCCCAGGACCAAGTGTGTAGGGAAAAACTAAGTTTGGTTGTGTAGAGTGAATGAGTAAAGATAATTCATATAGAAGTAACCAAACACATTCAATGGATCAAAAATTTTATTTGTAGGAAATACAACAATTATTCATTAATGGTGAATAGGGAAAATTAGTACAATGTATTATAGTGCATATATTACAAATTAGATATGTAGAGCATGTTGTCTATGTTGTGACTTTGTAAAAGTATTGACCTCTCAACAAGTGTGTATTTTACATAATTATACAAGTAGAATACAAGAATAGTTACCAAGAAGATGGTTATGTCAATTCATCTTTCAGGATTGATGACAATTGAGGAACATCATAAAACACGTAGATAAGGTAAATCTACATGTAGATGTGTTTTGTAATATAGGAAGTTTAAGAGAATATGAGTGGGTGTTGTGGAGTGCACAAGATCAAGGTGCATGAATTTATGAGCTATGAAGGACAGAGGATTCAAAAATCAATAATAGAAGTCAATGCAGAGTTGCAAGGTGTGTGAGGGCATAGTTCATGTCCTGAGGTGACTAATTCAAAAAATTATATGTTCTGGTGTGGGACTTGTGCAAAAGGTTGTCATCTAACTTATTGTAAAGGAGCACATAAGATTTGGTGAGATATGTGCACGCTACAGAGAGGAGAAAATGATGAGTGAAAATGATGGTTGAAATCTATGAATGGATTAATCATTATTTATTGAAGAGAAATGGTCTCCATTACATCAGTGTGTAGTTTCAAAACTACACCTGAAGTTGTTACCAAGTGTACCATTTAGATTGATCAGTGAATTGTCTAACCTTGATCAATCATAAAAGTTGATGTATGACATGGCAAGTGCATGTCTGTCACTTCAATGATTTGATCCTTTTCTATAGGACACAAAAGTTAGAGATCCAAATCAAAAGGATGTTGTGTCACTACTAGATCAATAAGTGGAAAAGTTTAATTCTTGAGAAGCTCCACATTAAAAATTTGGTGCATGCCCAAGTACTAAGGTAGATCAAGAATGAAGGTGTTCTCACTAGCTGTGTGTAGAATGGTATAAAGACTATAATATAAAGGCTTGATATTTCATTGTGGACATTTGAATCACTCTTTCTAAAGTTGAAACTAGACTTTATCACCGACTTAGAATTAATGAGGTGTGCAATGTACATCTTGGAATTCCTTGTACTTTGCTTGGGTGTGAGAGATAATCTACCAGACTTTCTAGTGATTAGATTAAATATGGAACAAAAAATTCTTGACTTTATCTGTTTCTCATTCTTATGCATGTGACTTATTGCCTACTAGTGCATAGTAGGATATTTTTAGAGGTACTGAAGGTTGAAACTCAAGACATGTTTAGAATGGACTGTGACCTATAAAGTTATGAAGAACCTTGTTGTAGGTGTGTCAAATGTATAGGAGATTATCATCCCAAGTGCAAATATGCATGTAATTTTACATATGTGGAAGATGACCAAGTGTAAAATTGACCACTTCAATTTTCCCATCTATTTGAGGATGAAAAGTTGTTAATTGATCCATGTACATACCCATTAAGTCCTATAATGCTTGCCAAAAATGACTCACAATGCATGGATCATAGTCAGAGATGATGGAGGTTGGTAGGCCAAAATAAACCCAAACATGGTTGAAAAAATCCTACACAATACAAGCTACATCAATGTCTTTTCTACAACCAACCATGATATCCATCTTATAAAATTGATCCACTATAATTAACATAATGTCATGTTGTCGTCTCGTCACAAGTAGCATAGTCAAAAAATCCATGTTGATGGATCCCCATGGTCTGTATGGAAGTGATAGAGGTGTGTAGAATCATAGATTATTATTTATGGGCTTGGTGATGTAATAATGAATGAAAGTCTTGATGTGGTGCTTGAAGTCAACATGCATGTAAGGCCATAATAAATGTGACTGCAATACATCTAGATTCTTTGTCATGCTAAAGTGTTACGTGGTCTTGGTGAGGTGTACTAGTGGGAACATAGAGTTGTCTAAGATTGTAGAGAAGATATTTAGACAATTAGAACTCTAACACTTATTACCTTTCATAAGGTTGGTGGAAATCACTAAAAAGTCCTAGTCACTAAGTAGAGAGGTACCTAGTCTATGAAGTTGTGGTTGTACATGTCTAGCACCATCATGAGCATGTGAAATGGTAGTCAACTAAGGCATTTTGTGGCCTTGTTTTCCTTATATTTCTTTTGATTGATCATGAGATGTAATTTTTATAGATAAGTCATCCATTTCATATCATGCACATTCTCCATCTTGTTTTGTGTCTACAAGAATTGAAGTGGTTGATGATCCGAATGAACAATTATCTCCTTCCAGAGTATGTAATATCACCATTAATTAATTGATTACACAATAGCATATAATTACTTCTCATATGTGGATTATATTTTCATTATGTTGCTAAACATATATGAGTGGGATGTGACTAGAGGTCCATGATGTATGACCATTACACTGAGTGCATAGTTAGATGCATCAATGTGTATTTGAAAGGAGTGCATAATGTTAAGAATTATGAGAACAAGAATTTCTTGGGTGCCTTGAAATCACACCATTGCATAAGAGTACAATCAAACTTGGATTTAGTTTAGGTGAGTTGGTTGAGAAGCCAAGATATGTGTGAGAAACCAAGGATGAACCTATGGTAAAAGTTAGTAATTCAAAGAAAACTCTTCCATTCTATGAGATTGCATGGAGTAAGACAATCTTGGATCACTTTGATTTTATCTATATCTAATCTAATACTAGTGTAAATAATGATTTATCCCAGGTATTGGATCTACACTGTGCCAAATTTACACTTCACTAAGTTGGCTTACAACTTGTGTTGGCACAAAGTGTCTAAGATGCATGAGATATACTCCATATGCTCCACTCAAGTCTTACTAAAGATGAGGATGTCATCCAAGTAGAAAATGATGGAGTTTAGGAGAGGCCTGATTAGATCATCTATAAAGTGCATGAATGTGGTTGGTACATTAGTGAGGCCAAAAAGCATCACCAACCACTCATATAATTACTCGTGTGTCTTGAACGCTATCTTCCAGATGTCTTCAGGATGGACTGGGACCTTATGATAACCTGACTTCAAGTCAATCTTGGTGAATTATTTCATGCCTCAAATCTAGTTCAAGAGGTCTTTAATGCATGGTAGTGTATATCAATTCTTCACTATGATTTTGTTAAGGGCATGATAATCAATGCAAAGTCTCTAAGATCCATCCTTCTTAAGCATAAGGACTATCAAACTTCCACATGGTAAAGAGGTAGGTATAATATTTCTCTGATCAAAGAGCTCTTTTATATAGTGCCAGACTCCATCATTCTCCCAAATTGATATGTGATATAGGAGTTATTGGGAAGAGGGGATCTAGAAACCAAATTGATGTAGTGTTTTACTACATAGTGCATTGGAAGACCTTCAAGTTCTATGAAAACTTTAATATGGTACACTAGTAACTTATCTAGTTATTGTTGTTGTGATGGTGTGTGAGTTTTGTGTGTTTTATCATTATTTATTGTGTAGGTGTGTCAAGGTAGACCATGATCAACATGAACTTCTATGCATACAGTACCAGCTTACAACACTACTTTATAGATACCAAGGTGATTTTATTGTGGGTGTTGACTCAAAGAGGTTATACAAGTGATCTTACACATAAATAGTCCAATGTTGTGGCTTGGGTTGATATGTAGCTTCATGGTCATACAAATATGGTCTTCTTAGTGGGATGTCGTAAACATCCATAGGTACAATGTCATAAGTGATGTTGTCCTCCATAGGCTTAACTTTTTAATGAAAAGTGCATTGTCATCAAAATTATATATCCTTCCCTTACTGTAGCCACCCCAAAAATTATGGATTAGGATGTGCAGTAGTGGAAAGACCAAGGTGATGAGTTATGGATTGTATGATGATGTTCTTCTAGCTACCATGATCAATGATGACATGGAGAGGCTAACCCTTCACCAAGAACTTGGTGTGGAAGTGGTGTTCACACCCATCAAAGATGCCGATCATAGTGGTGTTGGTCATTAGAAAAGAGGAAATTGGATAAATATCATCCATCAATGTGGGTCATGATGTAGATTGAATGAGAAAGGATTGATGTGCATGGCATTTAGAATTTTTGTGAGTGGATGAGCGATGGTGATGGCACCACTTATCACCAAACTTCTTATATTTGTCTAAAATAGAAAGTGTTGAAACCTTTGATTATTGAGAATTCTTATGGTGTTTTTCTCCTTTACATGAAGTGTGTTGTTTTTATTTCTACATAGAAGGTTGTGATGTGGAGTTGTGAACAGGCAAGGCTTTATGCATTGCATTGGATGAAGAGGTGTCACACTGCTTCACCCTTTTTCTTAGATTTGATTTTGGTGGTGTTACGATATTCTTTCCCTAACATGTCATAAGTCAAGAACTCCATCTTCACCTAGATAAAAGGTGAGAGGTCATTGATGTACTTTATCACCTTAAGTTGCTCACCCAAGTTATTACATAAGCACACAAAATAGTCATGGAATATGTTGGTGTAATGTTCCATAGAATAATATTTGCATTGGCATAATTTTTGGAACATGATGTATTCATATTTAAGGTGGCATAGAGGTTAGTCTTCCTTCTTCACTACATAGACAAAAGTCTTCCAGGATTCAATTGGAATGCACTCTTGTGCATGCTACACACTGAAAACCTCCCACTAGTGAACCAACAGAATGGACATGTTCAAAATCATTAAGGTGATCTTCTCAACATTCATGAAGTGATTTATTTATAAGTACACCTTGAGTTGTCTAATCTAAGCATCTAATTATTTGGCATTGATCTTTCCTTTGAATAGAGGGATGTCAATATTAACTTGCACTTTGAAGGGGATCTATTGTCGAAACCACTATTGAGTGAACTACAGAGGTGGTTTAGAAGATGTTGGGTTAAACTATACCAAAAAGCCATAAAATTAGTCAAAAAGTGTGGTGCACTATGCCTCCACAGTGTTAGCAATGAGATTTTGAACTGCTAGTGCTACCTTAGGTTACTTCTAGGTGTGAGCTATTTTACTATTGTTATGATGTTCTTTTGGATATTCTAAAATAGAACTGATTGACAATTATTCCTTCTCAAGTTGCACTCATGTGTTTATAGGCATATAAATAGGATAGAGCTTGAAGCTCTAATACCAATGATTTGCACCATGGGTCCTAAGACCATGTGTGTGAGGGATAATCGAGTTTGGTTGTGCAAAGTGAATAAGTAAATATAATTCAAATAGAAGTAACCAAACACATTTAATGGAGTAAAATTCTTATTTATAGGAAATATAACTTCTATTCATTAATGTCGAATAGGGAAAATTGGTACAATGTGCTACAATGCATGTATTACAAAGTAGATACATGGACCATGCTATTTTTTTATGACTATGTAAATGCATCGACCTATGGATAGATGCATATTTTACATACTTATACAAGTAAAATACAAGAGTAGTTATAAATACTATTAGTTACCAAGAATATGGTTACATTGATTGATCTTTTAGGCTGGATGACGGTTAAGGATCCTCCTAGAGCATGTGGATAGGGTGAGTTGACACGTAAATGTTCTATGGAATCTAAGAAGTTGAATTATCCATGAATGGTACTATGGAACATGCAAGAGCGAGGAACATAGATCTATGAGTTGTGAAGGATGCAAGAGTCAACAACCAAGTATAGAAGTTAGTGTAAAGTTGAAATTCTTATGAGGGCATAGTCTATAATCTAAGGTGATTTTTTCATGAAAGTCTACAATATGGAATAAGACATGTGTGGGAGGTTGTCAGCCAACTTCTTGTAATGGAGAGTGCAATACTGGTTGAGACGTGTGTACACTATAAAGAGGAGTAAATGAGTAATGAATTTGATGGCATGGAAGCTGTGCATGGATCACTTGATGTCTCATGTGACACTCTATCAATTACATCTTGGTTACATACATATGAAAACATTAAAGAAAGGGCAAGTCCATACAAAACAAACAAATAGTGAAAGATTTCAAGTTGAGATGAATAATGATGGCAAGGTGAAATGACAAGGTATTTCCAATTCTATAATACACAAAGGGGGGCATATATAAAAAATAATCAATCAAATATGTTTCTATCTTGCAAGCTACATATCCCTTTGTAATGTAAGTAACTAATGTAAATACAATAGTGGCCATAAATCCAAATTTGGTGTATGATATCAACCCTATGGTGTCCAATATAACATGAAATACTCTTTCATAAACATCAAACAAAGAGAAAAGGCATATAAAATAGGTAAATATTGAAAAAAAATATCCTTACCACTTTGTCATTGCTAAAAATCTTCAATAAAAAAAATGTTTTCTCCTTGCATAGATCATTGTCATGTTGTGTGAAGGAACACACAAGGTGCTTGGTTTGTAGGTTATTAATAATGGTTGTTGGATTGATGTAAAACCCACTCCTCATTTAATATGTGGGTGTTTTTCAAGGCACAAGATTTAGATGAGAATTATTTGGATAATTGGGTTGATCTAGGGGAGGCTCTGACATTGAGTGCATGTTACAAGATGTATAGAAATTTTCTTGAACTTGGGGTTAAGTTGTTTAAAGGAAAGTAGTGAAATATTTTAAGGTGAGTTGGGATGTGATAGTGAGAGGCAATAATAAGGTATTTTAGGTGATAGACTCAAAGAATCCCTCACCATCATCGCCCAGTGCACTTTCAAAGCTTTCACTACTTTCATGTTCTATATGGCCTTGCCCCTTCTTTCAATGCTTCAATTATGGTGTTTTTGTATATTCTTTAGCCTACTTTAATTTTTCTATGGATCATTATATTGATGTCATGGATGAACAAAATCTACAAGATAGATAACAAGACCTCAATGTCTTATCCCCTATGTCAAAAAAATTTTAATGCTTATTTGAGATTCACATCAGACATGGAGATTTGTTGCAATCAAACTATCTCTCATGACATCCTCATCCACCCTTCATAATAGAAAATGAATAATTAATTCTTCATTCAAAAAATATGAGATAAATGTAGTGGTCATAGATTTTGAGTGAGGTACAATTATTGAGTTGCATTCTTTCTCTTTACAAAACTAAGCTATACCAAAACCAAAATAGAAAAAAATTATCTTGGTCATCATTCACAACTTATTAATTCACAAATATCTATAAAAACCCCGTAAAAATTTAGTTAAAGGTCATAAAAAATGAATGATTAATAGGATTAAAAAAATCATGTGGAACATAATTTTTTGATTAATCTCAATCTTTTCATCCTTATCAATTTTTATGCTCTCTATAAATAACACTGGGTTATGGAAGGCATAATTCTAAAGCTTTTCATCCTTCACAATCATTATGTCAAAACTAATATGCCAACATTTATTTCATGTCGTAATCCTTCAATCATAGCATTTAACAGATGCATACCTTAACTCATAATGTTTTATCTCCCTTGTTTGTGGTAGTCTATGCCTTCAAACTCAACACATGTCAATATAAAAGTGAACTAACACTGCCATGACATTAGTAAACAAAATATCAACACAGTGAAAATAACTCATAATAACTCTAATTCCTTCACAATCATCGATGTGAATAAATATAAAGATAATTTTATAGGCACAAATAGAGAAGAACACAAAATATAGCAATACAAATGTTTGTAATATTTGTGTAAAATGATTGGTAGAAACATTTCATATTAGGCAAGCCCAATCAATTTTGATTTATTTGCAAAAATTTATCCACCATAATTAGAAAAATAATAACAAACAAACATAAATGATAAGTCTTGCACTAAAATAAGAAGAAATAATAAAAGATAAATATATTTTATAAAAGTTTAGACGTTGTCCATAGACTATCAAATTATTTAAAAATAAATTACAACTAAATGGAAGCTTTCAAATACTAATGTTATTGAACCAACAAGAGAATAGAAAAAAGGTTTTGACTCAAATGTATTAGAGGGTCTTCCTATAGGATGGTCAATATGTTAGCAGCATAAGGAATTTGAAAGAATAACAAAGACAAGCCTCTTAATTGTGAGAATTCAGGGTTTTATTTTAGATTGAGTGCCAAAGATAATAGATATATGAACTATTATCTCACATTTTATACTAATAAGGAATTTAAATCAGTGTTGTGTACATTACAGGTAAGATATTATTCACAATATGCAGCTAAATGTGTAGAGCCTGAATCCAAACTTTATCCTAAAATTGACTCTATAGGAAAAGGATTACGCTTTGTGAAGGCCAATAATGATAGAGCCCATCCATGACCATAAAGACAAAGTGATAGATGCATGATAATAAAATTATGTGACACACACCATAAAATGCCAACGTAAGACTTTGAGATTAGAGGCCCTACCAACCCAATACATAATAAACCATCAGAGGGGAATTTTAGTCTTTTATACATGCATACCATTCTGGTTTTAGTCTATGGGTATTACCACTCTCAACCATGGTTATTTTAAGGGGAAAATTATCGACGACTAGGGTATGTGTCTATTAATTTATTTCCACATTGACCTCCACACGTGCACTATGATATGTTCATCCATCTTCCTATGCCTTACTACCTTCCAAAAGTATCTTCTAATTTTTATGTGAGATTGGAATCACACTTATTTATCTTATATTAGATCTTAGCTTACTCTTTTTGGCAATGCCTTTTTTGTCCTGAACAAACATAGTTGTGTCTCTATTAACTTTGTGATGAATTTTATTTTCTCCTCATGCATATTTAGATGCATTACGTGTAGTTTGAACCATATTCTCCTTCTCTCCTTTTGTCCATTGTGCTCCACTATATATGGATGTGAGCTATGATGTTCCTTTTGATTATTGTTACTACAAAACAATCCTTTGCTACATGTGAATCTAGGGTCCCTATCCTTTCATTCTCCTCCTACATATCCTCTATGAGGTACACAATAACACTTGTGATCTCTCCAGGGTTTCTATAATACATCTGTGTTCCTTTGCATGCTCCTCCCACACCTTGTGCACCTTCTAATACTTTTTTTTAATTCATGTGGAATGACATCCACCTTATCATAAAAATTTGTGCATCGTTGAAACTATACCTCCTCTAGGAATTTTACCTTTATTGATTCTTCTAAACAAAAAATATTATTCTCTATCGTCCATTCTGAGGATCTCCTCTTATATGTTTTTTACTTTTAGTGAGCCTTCTTGCCTTTATTCACTTCTCATGCAACTGAGAAAACTCAGAAATTATGGCATGACTTCTCTTTATCCTGTTCCCCTTGGATAGTAGGATTATACCATATGAAAAAAAATGTGTTGTTATTTTCATCTTATCTTTGAGCATCCTTAGACATTGGTGACTCTTCCTTCCACCAATGGTTGATGACTAATAATTTCAAACATGGAAACTCTTCTTCCTCAAAAGACTCTCTAACTTGTTTCTTTATAGTTGGCACGTAATCCAAAATTTCCATTATCTCATAGGGAACATCTTTACATGTACATTACTTGTAGGTCATATTCTATTTCGGGTTTCCCTTCATGGTTATCCTTTCATCCTTATTCTTGTGTGTAGGTCTTTTAGGTTCCTTCCTATGGATATCAATCCTTCCACTCCATTTGAGTTAGTTTTATAGATGTACTCATTGGTCCAATATTTTAGAAACCATCTTTTCCAAACTTTGCACCCTCATCTTTCCCTTCCATCTTCTTCTTTCTTCAAGATTTCTCTAGCTAGCTATTATGGTACCACACAACCTTTTCTACTCAACTATCCACTCTCAAAGTATCATTAACATCCTTTAGTGTGAAATAATTCTTAGCATACAAGACCCACTTCCCCAACTCCTCCAAGTCTAATTTTATTAATAACATTGGCACTTCAACTTTAGGATAACTCTATGTCCAACTTGACACCTCTATCATCTTTTATATCTTACAATCTCTCTTCACTTCTTTTTGGGATCTTTCCTCTTAGGAACTCTTCTCTTTGCGTTAATGTTTCTCTCATACAACACTTTCATCTTGTATCCTATATCCTCTATCACCCTTGATATTTGTCACTTTAGGACATGTCTCATCATGGATTTTTATTGAGCCACCTTGTTCATTTCTTATGTTTTATATCCATCTACAATAAATGAAGAACAATTATCCTCTCTTTTACCTTCTACCCAACACTTTAATTAGGATATGTTCTTATCTTTGTGATCTTGAATACCTTCATGTTGGTAATATATCAGTAGTTGAACTCCTTAAACCTTAATAGTGTGATGATTACCACATGTCGGGTGATATGTTAATGTCCTTACCCCCATCTTTTACTGAAAAATTATTTCCTCACACTCAGTGATGTACATGCACTAAATATATTGAAAATGAGTTGTGTCATGGTCAAGGAATGTTTGGAACCTCCATGTCCTTTATAGACTTTCCTATTGCCCTTTACCTAGGTATTATTACTTAACTTATTCACTATGTTAAGATACTTCATGTACATAACAACCCCATACTCTACCCACTATTGTGCTTCTTTATCATAAAATTATGTATGTGTAATGGAATTTTGAACAACTGCCATGAAGCCTCCCTCTACTATCCTACATAACTCATCCTATTTATCGAGTTATCTCCTTTATTATTGTCATCTCCTTATCCTCTATCCACTTTTATTTCTAGTGGATAACATAAAAATTCTATTTGCCCCATGTTTGGCACTCGAATATACTTCTTCGTATCCTTATATCAACCCTCTTTATTCTCTACTCTCCTTCTCACAATGAAAAACAACACTTGTATAGCTGCCTCATAGTTGACATTTCATTAACTTTCTCATGATCTTTCACATTTTCTACTTTTTGGAATGATCCCACTCTCTACATTTTAAAATATTTAAAATTATGAATTGGTAGCAACTTATGCAATTTTAGTTACGGGTCTTAGTGAAGGGATGCATTACACCACATAGTTGATTGAAAATCTCAACCGATAATTCATTGACACACTAGATTCATATAAATGTTTGATTTTCATTCACTCAAATAGGTTTTACTAGATATTTTTATCTTCTAAACTTTTACAATGATCTCTTTGGCTCTTTCCAATGCTAAGACCTGGATCTCTCTCTCCATTTTTAAAAATTGCATTGAAGTCTCTCATTTATCCATGCTCTTAAGGCTATTTGCCTTATGCATTCTAAACTCCACCTTCTCTACTAAATCATAAGATTTTTCCCTCAGGAAGCCAGTTTGTTTTCAAGCCCTATATTTTCCATTATAGAGTATCTGTCTAGGATCATTGCCAAGCCTTCCATGCATGGGATATTAGTTGATAGATGTGACCTTGAAAAAATATTAAACATTGACATAAATCCATAGGCCTACCATAGGGTAGTATACTTTTAGGGATCTCAAGTTACTTAATTCTAAGCCTTGTTAGGCATATCTATAAAAAAAAATGTATAAATTTTAATTTTTTATCTCTATTTTATGTCATAACTTTCATTTTATGACGAATTTGTATACTTATGTGGCTAACCCTAGCCAATTTGGCATATTTATAGTTTATCCTTACACTGTGCCATATATATTTCTCATTGATTCTTTTTACGACACTAATTTTTTTCTCATATGACTAAGAGCATTGGTCATTTACATTTTCTTACAAATTTAAAAGTGTGATTACTATATTTTATGTGCATAATACATGTGGATTATCTAAAACTGAATATAATACCTTGATATACTCATGGCCTAATATTTCTCACAATTATGCATGATCCACCTTACAAAATCATACGTATATCAAAACATTAACAAAAATGATATGTCATGACTTCAACCATCACTCCTCTAAGTCATCATTAATCTATGTGGTTGAAACTCCACTCAAAATTAACTTTAACATCCATTACTTTGGTGTTATTCCATTTCTTGCACATATGTACCTATGCCTATTATCAAAGCTTATTGGCCTATTCCTATCTTCTCTCCATTTAAGAACTTATGCACTTCCTCTCTTCACATGTGGAAAACATGCCTAATACAACACTTTACAACCCTTAATCTTCTCAAATATGTGAAACTCCAAAGTATTCATCCTTCTACGTAAGTTTAATATTATGTAAACCTGAATCTCCTTTAAAACTTATATATTTTGTGATTATGTATAGATTCTTTTTTTATTTTTAATCAACTAAATAATGTTCCTTTTGGGTGATGTAAATTTACAATTTTCTTGGGATGTTTCTACATCATAATACCCAAGTAATTAAAATGTGATATCATACACACAAGTAGGTTTTGATTGATAAAAACACTCTTTTAGCATGTTTCCCAAACCAAAGTCTTCCTTTACACCTAAGGTGTTTGCTAAGAAAACTTGTTTTATGCTTCTTTCTCTTTGAGACCCTCATTGGGCCATAAACCATCTTCCTCTGCCTAGCTATGATACCTTATTTATACCTCCTCCTTAATCTCCTTATTGATCTTGTGGGTTTATGCCCACCTCTGACCATAAACCTTCTCTAAGTCATTTCAACACTTATTTTTGTACATGCACATTACACAATTTTACCATTGTGTACGCTTCATATCTCCCTTTCATGTTATAGATTCTACAATCACCTTCATCTACCCTTGCGGCTCCATGCCCACCCTTTTTAATCTTGTAGATATGTGCCCATCTTTGTCCATCTAGATATAGTAAGAGCACATCATGGATTCTATTTTATTCCACTTGTGTGCCTCTATATTCTCCTTTCTTGCATGTACTTTTCTATTTTTCCTATCAGCTATGAAATGCATGCATTATTGCACTCTATTATTCCTTATAATTCTCATTGGGCATGTCACTTTAGCACTCTTTTTTTAATCATTCTCCTCCTCTATTACACATGATTCTTCATATGCTTGGATTAATATCAGCATCGATCACTTTTCATTTATCTCTGTCTTTATCTTATTCATCTTCAGGGTGATTTTAGGTTTATTCCTCCATCTTCATCTAATTTACTAGATTCTAAAAATCCCTTCCCCATGTCATGTGTTGTATTAATTTCACTAAATTATTAGCTTCAGGTTGATCTTAGCTTACTCCTTTTCAAAAACCCTTGTATCATGCATAAATAATGTTGCATGGGCTGACTTATCTTTGTTCCTTGTACATATTTAGATTACTTTTATGGAATTTTATTCACATGATCCTATTCTCCTTTTCCTTCAAGCAAAATTTTCTCTTTATTCTCTCTTTTTTTCCACCACACTCCACTCTATATGGGCATTAGCTCTAGTGCCCCTATTGACTATTTTTTATGTAAAAAAACATTTTTTCCATTGGAATATAGAGTATATGTCCTTTCCTTATCCTCCTATTTATCCTCTATGATATGCACAAGAAACCATATCTCTCTCTATGGGTCCTCCTTTGAATTCGTGTCCTTTTGTAGGCTCTTCCTACACCATGTACACTTTTAGGAACTATTTTTGACTCCTATGAAATGATATCCACCTTTACATTCACCCATTTCATACCATATAAACTAGACCTCCTCTATGATTAATACATTTTCTATTGGTTTTGCACAACAACCTTTTTCTCTATCTCCCTACTGAGGATCTCCACATGCACATTTTTCCTTTTACCATGACTTCTAAGATTTATACCATTACATGTTTCCCCTTATCTATTCCATCCTTAGTTATCTTCAGATAACTTTTCAGCTATGAGCTAAATTTTATTCATCCTCTTCCCATTAGGTATTAGGATTGCACCTTATGTAAATAAACTTGTGGACATTTTTTTCTCTTCTACTTGTGCATCCTTGGACATTGGTACCTCCTTACCATGCTTGAAAAATAATTTTTTCACACATGGAAACTCTTCATTCTTTGCAAATTCTCTTGATAATGTTTATTTGGATAGAGATCACTTTTCTCTTTTATCATCTCATGTGGCATTTAATTATGTCTACACTACTCACATGTTGTTTTCTCCTGCAATTTTTCCTTTATGAATATCATTTCCTCCCCATTCTTGTGCCTAAGCCTTATATGTTCCTTCTTTCATGATATAAATTTTGGTCCTAATTTACTAATCACGTGATTGATATTTTCACTATGCCCAATTAGATGTAGTTCATGTTCTTAAGACACTTTATTAAGACATTTTTAGGACACTCAAAATATCATCTCAAATGTTCTTCTTTGTAAAATTATTATGAGGGTGATTTAGACATCTTCATAATGATGAGCTGAGAAGTTACAAGCTCTTTAAAATTGAGGAAAATGTCCTAGTCTCTATTGCCAATGGAAAAACAACAATTTTTTGAAGTTTAAAGTATGTTATAATTTCATATCTTTTTATTACTATAAAAAATAGACATGTTCAATAAAAAAACAATCGATTTGAGGGGTGTATGCAAAAGTTATGACCATTTAAATTTGATAGACTCAATCTTCAGGATATCTCAGGAGAGAGTGTTAATATTTGAACTATTGACTCTAAAGCTGGACTATTGAACACTAGAGATTCACAGATATCATGCTAATGTGATTCATTTTGGCATTTAGTTATTTATTTCAAGTGTTTGGAAGATTTAAAGGATGAGAAAGCTAAAATATGGGTTTGAGGAAGGCATAAGAGATGAGAAAACACATTGAGATGGAAGGGAAGTTGGGTTTACATTGTTTGTAAAAAATATGAGTCTTTGTTTTTTTTTCATCTCATTTTCACCAAGATATAGATGATTGACTCATTTTTATGGAAGTACAATCAAGTGTCTAATAAAGTGTAGATCATAGTTTTGTATATGAGTTTTGGTTAGGATGGTAATTGTATTTTCTATCCATATATGCCAACTTGGTAGTACCTTGTGTACTATTACATTAAAGTGTGAAAAAGGAGTGTGATTTACCTTAACCACTAGAGTTTCTCCCACATTGGGTTTATCCAAGATAAATTCTATGTTGTGTTTTATGTGCTTTACTCATTCATATACTTCATGTATATGTTTAATAGGCTCTACATTTCACTTTTAGAACTTGTGTGTTTCTATTTTATCATGTTTAACACCATACAACAGTCATAAATCCAATTATAATTAGCTAGATATTTATCATCCATATTGGTGAAGCTTAGAGTGAAATATCCACCTAGATTATGGATCAAATTGGTATCCGAGCATGTTAGTGTTCCATAGATTATGTGGTTTGTTTGGTTACCATTTTACAAATATATCATCATTACAAGAGGAGAAATTTCTAGTGGAAAATGTGATTTGGTCTCTTTACAACAAGAGATATATACAATAAAGTGGAAGAGAGATTCGAGAAGTATGGCTTCTGAAGATGAGAGGATAGATAAAAATGATGAAAAAAGATTTCATAATTTGAAGAGGATGTTACAGCAAAT
>JARHVA010002113.1:0-35000 GCA_037957365.1 Torreya grandis
TTGGTATTTTTTAATATGTATGTACACTATACAAATGGGGGTTACTAGTAAAGGGAATACTAAGCCTAGAAACCAAGATAAGGGATGGATGGAATGATGGATGGGATGACAACAGGATGCAGGTGATGGGGGACCAAGGAGGAATGGATTAGGGATTGGTATTTACCACATTGTGAAGGAACCAAATGTTTAGTTTCCCAAGAATCCATTAGAGGATGTGCCAATATGATGTGAGAACATGTCTTAAGACACCTTTCACTTCCTTGAAAAGGTCAAGATCATAAAAAATAAAATACATGATATGGATGGATGGGATTGACAAGGGATGGGTTTTATTGATGAAATGGAGGGGATGGAAAAAATGATATGGATGGATAAATTTACCCCCAAGTGTGGAGAGACAATATAGATAATAGATTATTTTACTATGATGTTGGAAACTAGTTTTAATCATGGTTACTTGCTTAAGGTTCCAGTAGATTGGTTTTCATAATTGGATGGATGTTTTTTATTTCTTTTTTATTTTTGTGAATTTTGTGACTTTATTGGGCATCTCATTTTATTAAATAAGGGAGACATGCAAGATTATTGATATGACCTAGATTCTTTAACCAACACCCTATTCTAGAAATATGTAATGCTAAGATCATGTCTCAGTGGCTTTTATTTATTCTTGATTTAACATCCTCCAAATGTTTTGACTAGGGTTATTTGTAACCCCTATGAGGGATAATGTTTCCCAAGGATGGGAGATATGGTATGGATGGGAGGATGTCATGATTTTTTAGGGCTGAATAAAATCCTACCTCCTAGATTCTTATGATTTTAATTGAGTTTGGCCCAAAAAATATTAAAAAAAGAGAGAAGAAATGAAATAATATGATAAAAAAACTATTTTCATTTGTTTTTTTCATATAGATTCATTCCCTATAGAGAAGAAATGCATTTTCCTCTTTGCTATTAGGATGAAAAACTTGTTGTTGTAGGATAAAATTGATTGTTATAGGGCAAAACTTACTATTGTAGGATATAACTTATTGCTACAGTAAACATTTCTTGCTACAAGATGTATTCTTATCATTCCACCCTACAATCCATCCTACATAAAGTGTTTTTCTCCCAAATAAAATGACAACACATGCCAAGACTATCACTTTTAATCATCATTTGTGTATTAATTCAAAAGTATTCCTATAAGTAACAAGGTAATTATTTTATATTTATTTCATGTCATAATCTTTCTTGTAGTTCCATAAGAACCTATAGAAGGAGGCCTTCCTATAGCCACACAATAACCTATAGAATAATCTCTTCTTGCAATCACATAAGAACATGCATCAAGGATAGAATAAAGGAATTCCATAGGCAAAAAATCTAGAGGAATAAAGAAGAAACTCATTCTCTAACTTGATTTAGAGGACTCTAAGGAAAAACTTCCACCTTCTCCCAAAAAGGCCAAGGTAACCCCTACTCCTCATAGATCTCATAGACTGAGAAGAAAAATGAAACCTAAATGTTCTTCTATTATTGAAATTAATGAAAAATCTAGATAATAATAGACTACCTGTAGTGATGAATCTTTAGAGGCTAACACAAGCAAGGGAAAATGTTCTTTAGAATACAATCAGGAGGCAAAACAAGTAGAGTATAGTCTTAAAGAGTTTCATGATGAACCAATGTAGGAGGAAGTGAAACAATTGGACTAACCTACTATACAAATGGAATTTCCCATTCTAGAGTAATCCCTAAAATAAATTAAGAGACTAATAAAGAATATACATGATCAGAATAGGGGAGGATATGATGTACTTATTGTAGTAGCTTTTTAGCTTCAACCCTCTACCAAAGACCATCCTGCAGTCATTATTTCACAACTTTCTATAGAGGGAAATCAATAGAAAGAACCTATAACTACACAAAAATTTGGGTATCATTTCTTTTTTTATATATCTTATAAATTGATGAATTGGATGGATATCCATTCTAATATTTTGAAGGAATTAAGAAAAAGAAAATAAATTGAAAGAAGATAATATGTTGAAGGAAGAGATAATATCCAAACTAAAGCAGAAAATTAAAGATATTGCTAGTCTTACCCAAGACCTCCTTGACTACAAGTCTCTTGTAAAAGTTTCCTTCTACAAATAGCCATAGTCTTACAAATAAAATTATGCTTTTATACTCTTTTAAAAGTTAGAATTATGTATTAGAATTAAATAAATGATAGTTATTTATTTATTTAGGATGTTTTGTCTATAATGTGTTTTCAATAGGTTTTAGAGAAATAGATATATAGCATGAAATGTCCTGTAGTAAAGGAACCTCATTACATATACTATCCTATAGCCATTTTATGAACAAAGTCATGAATGAAATTTTTTTGATTCCTCCTTCAATTGAATCAAAAAAAAAAAAAACATAACCTCCCTAAAGCCCAATAAGGAAGTGGTTGAATAATTAAATAACTTGTTTGTCCTACAACAATGTTATAGAATTCATATGAAGATGACTTTAGAAAAAGGAGCATATTTTGGTTATCCTAAGTCGAATGTATCTTACATTATAATATATATTATTTTATATAAAACAATCTCCTTTGTGTGTGTGTGTGTGTGTGTGTGTGTGTGTGTGTGTTTGTGTGTGTGTGTGTGTGTGTGTGTGTGTGTGTGTGTGTGTGTGTGTGTGTGTGTGTGTGTGTGTGTGTGTGTGTGTGTGTGTGTGTGTGTGTAGTAGAAGAGTTAAGATATAGTAGATGTTGATTAGAGATTATCATAATTACATTTTGTTAAGAAATTTTTATTGTAATTTATTATAGTAATTCATTATTATATTTTGATTAATATGAATAATAACCTTTGAGTTCAATTAGGTATTGTGAGAGGAAGGATTAAAGTTGGAGTCAGAAGGAGGAAGGGTCCCCTTCGGAAGTCTATAGCTACAATCCAACCCATTTAAGAGCTAAGCATGTTATTTTATTTCTTTATGCATTATGTGTTTGATTTTTAAATTATGTGATTTACATTATTGCTTAGATTTATTTGAGGAAGATTTTAATGTATAAGAATTTATTTCATATTATAATATTTATGTTTAATTTCCAAATTTTCATTTACTACATGACTTCAACATCTTGGATAATAATTAGCAGAAGGTCAAATTAGACGATTGAGTGTGCACATACAGTGACATCATCTTATCAAGTCTACATCCTTGAGTTGAAATTGAAATGAAGTAGAAGGTACAGGTCCATGGTAACTTTCCTTGTTCATTTTTGATCAAGAGAAGTATACTCGATTATGAATCAAATGCTAGTCATTTTTGGAATCATTACTTTGGAAGGGTGTCACACACTTTTAATCTTCAATCTTGATAGAAATTATATGTAGATGTTTATTATTTTTATTTCCAAAGGTTTTTTTTTACTTAGATTAATTTATTTTCGCTTTCATAGTTTAAATTTCCCTTTTTGTAAGAAGGATAGTGGAAATTTTCAAAAAAACCCATATTACTAACCCTATGTAGGTAGGGTGGGCAAAAATTGAAAAAATGTGGTTGGCATAACCAAAGTGAAGGGGTATATAAAGGATTTTTTTTTCCTACATCATTAATTTTTGATGCAAGATTGGAAATTTATCCTACAACAATTGAGGAACATGAAGGAGTTCTTGAAGATAACTCATTTTTGTCAATAAAAGAGGTAGAAAAGGAAGAGTTTTTGGTGGGACTAGTAGCACAAGTTGAAGACCATAAGGAGGTTCATACCCATATAAGAGATACACATGCATCACCTCTGATAATTCCCACCTTATCACCCCATACTCAAGAATCTGAAGCTTGCTTCCCTCCATCACTAAAATTTCTTGCTAAGGAGGCATTCAAGGCTATTATTGCTCCTAGAAAAAACACCAGGACAATATAATATTACAATTTAGAGAGACTCTTTATCAAAACACTAGTTTAATCTTCTAAAACCTTCACACTATCCCCATTATATAGGAAGCCACATATTCTTAAGAAAAAAGATAAATTATCCATCTTTTACACCTCAGGAAATCAAAGAATTGATAAGAATTTTGAGTGGTGGGTATCATCAACCTCACATCTACCAACATAAAGAGTATTCATGTGGGATCACTAGGAAGAAAACACTAGGAATGAGTCTAATAATTTAAAATTTCCTATCCTTACTCCTAACATAAATACACCCATGAATAATATCTCTCATTCCACCCTCCTTACTTTTAGGGGAAAAGCATATGAGGATTTAGACACTTTTATTTTTGAGGTTGACATCTTATGTTGTAGCTATGATTATAATCAAGACATTCATAAATTCAAATTATTTCTATCAACACTCAAAGATGCAACACTTATATGGTTTATGGGACATGGAAAGGATTCTATTTATACTTGGGATGAAATGATGGAGAAGTTTTTTATGAAATACCAAGACTATTATAGGGGCAGAAACTACAAGAGGGATGACATATTATAAATGACACAAGCTAATGATGAGTCATTAGAAGAATATATGGAAATATTTTTGTTCAGCTTGTTAAAATTGAAGTAGACTATAATGGATAAAGAATTGGTTAGGCTAATATTCCTGAAAGGAATTTGATATGATTGTTTAGAGGCACTAAATGTAATGTTTGATGGTGATATCTCTACATTTCTATTTAATGAACTAACATATCTATATAAAAACTACTCTAGATTAACCATAAACAAAAGTAAGGGCAAAACCCTTATTACAACCATCTATAAAAAAAACTATCTAAAGGTAAAGTTAGCAACCTTCTCTAGGACATGAAGTAGAACATTATTATCCACCTAAATACTCAACTTGATACATTACATACATAGAGGAATCAAAAATAAACTAAGAAATCCTTAGAAACCTATTTCCCTGAATACAAAAAGAAGAAGGTGGATTATACATGCCACTCTATGAAAGCTCGAGTAGGTAAGATAACCAAGGAGAGTCCTAAAATAGTAGAACTACATGCCATAAGAGAAGATGAGAATAAAGTGTTTTGTGTGGCTCAACAAAAATCATCAATATAAACACTAGATATGACACAAATTCTATGTTTGCAAATTCTCAATTCTCAAATAATCCTTAATATAGTTCTCAAATGAATATACCCAATCAAAACTAGTCTCAAACAAGATAGTAGCTACCCCAGAATCAATTATGGATGCAATATAATGGACAACAACCTCAATCGGAGCAATTCCAAAACCAACAATGGTTATTTCCCTCTAATCCTTAACAACAACAATCAAGAGGTAATCAAGGATTTTCCTAGAAAATAAAACAACCATAGTAACAATAGGCCATAACACCAAACACTAAACAACTTTTTTGAACCACTCAATTTCCCACCTAGCCGATCCCCAATCCTACCAATACGTTGGTTCAACAAACACAATCCACTAAACTAATGCAATATCCTACATACACCTTGGATATTAATCAAGCTCAACTTCACTCAAGTCATGTTCTTCCATAACCCACCTCACCCATAATCATATAACACTTTGAACAAGATCCACTCCATACTAATCCATAGTCACCCATAACCAATCTTGAGCCAAGTCCATTTGAAAATAAAAAAGAATCTGATAATCCTCCTTTTCTAGATAGATTAAACATATCACATCCTAAAACAGAGCCCAAATTAGATATTTTAGGATAACTCAAGAATGTTTACATAAGAATCCCACTCTTTTAAGAAATAAAGGATGTTCCTATTTATAATAAAGTTGTTAGAGAGTTATGTTTGAAAAATCAAGAAGAAAGAAGAAGGATCCTAAAATAGTCAAGGTCATTGGCCAACTAGCAAATATTATGTTGGCAAACATAGTTCCCCCAAAATATTGTAATCTAAGAAGTCCTGTAGTTAGTATTATTGTCCATGGCCAACCCATCTCTAATACATTAAATAATTTGGGCACAACCATCAATGTGATGACTATGAAGACCATGTAATAGCTAAAACTTACCACTCTCTATCCAATACCCACCATCCTCTAGATGGTTGACAAATCAACTATTAAGGCTAAGGGGACTACTGAGGACATTGTTATCACTAAAGACTTTATTATGCTTTAGCTAAATATAAATTTGGAGGGTTATCCTCACTTCCTTGGCCACTCATGGTTGGCCACTATTGATGCTTTTATTAGCTTTAGGTTAGGAAAAATGCTAATTTCTAATAGAAATGACACCAAGAAATTGGTTATATATCCACTAGCCCATCTTTCCTAGAATTATGGTCCAACCCCTTAGATTGACAACTTTGAGGAAGCTATATCCTTATATAATCTTTACATAATTGACTAAAGTCCATATTTTTAGGCATAATAAAAAGATACTATCCTTAATATTATCCTACAAAACACCTATCGATAGGATCCTATAACCACCAACCTGGTGGAATGTACACCATGCCCTCTTCAAAATACATTTCCTAAAAATGATCTTGATGAAAAAGCAAGAGACATTTGGACATTCCATCAGTTAATTTCCCATCAATGTATCTATTCTCCTTTAATCACCAACATAGAAACCATGATTTATTTAACAAAGTAAGTAGACATTCTACCAAACAAACCTATCAACATCAACACCCCCTAAACACCCTAGCAAGAAATTAAATTACTTACAATTTTGAAAAAACACATAATAAAATGTACCTAGGATTACCATGATATGAGAAGAATACCACCATATTTATGCATGCATCACATTTACATTAAATAGGAATGAAAACCTATTCATCAACCCTAGCGACAAATGAATATTGTAGTTAAAGATATTATCAAAATTGAGTTGCAAAAACTTTTAGATGTAGGATTTGTTTATCCTATTTTAGATATTCAGTGGGTCTCTCCCTTGGTCATTATCTCTAATAAAGGGGGAAAATGTTTTATTTGCATTTATTACTAAGAATTCAATGCTTCCACCATGAAGGATCCCATTTCCCTTCCATTTATTAATCAAGTATTGGATACATTAGTAGGGAAAAAGTACTTTTCCTTCCTAGACAACTATAGTGGTTATAATAAAATAAAAATTTATCCACAAGACCAAGATAAAACCACTTTTACTTAACCTTGGGGAACCTATGCCTATGTCATCTTACCATTTGGTCTTTACAATGCCCAAATACTTTTGAAAGGATAATTTTTTAGCATATTTTTTGATCTCCCCCATGACTATGTTGAAATCTACATGGATGATTTAACTGTTTATAGGTAGACATTCAAATAAACACTCACCAACATAGATAAGTTTATTTAATGTTTCTAGGACCATGAATTATAGTTGAGAAATGAAAATTGTTACATGCTTATGACTAAAAGGATTGTGTTGGGGCATCACATATCCCTTACTAGAATTCAAGTTGATCTAGCAAAGATAAGTATCATTAAGAAACTACCCATACCAGAGAAGCCTAAAGATGTGTGAATTTTTTAAGACATGTTGGTTATTATAGATGATTCATCAAAGATTTTAGTAAAATTTCCACCCCATTATTTGGCTTGTTTACTAAGGATGCTACTTTTACATGGACTAATGATTTCCAAACTACTTTTTAGCAACTCAAATATCTTCACATAAAAAATCCTACTTTGAGAGGGCTTGACTGGAAGAAGCCTTTTTACATCCACATAGATGCATATAAAACCACTTTAGGAGTTGTCCTCAGCCAAAAATATGAATCCTTAAGTTATGGAATCTATTTTATCAATAATAATCTTCAAGGGGATAAACTCAACTAAACTATAATAGAGAAGGAATTTATTGATGTTGTATATGCCATCAAGAAATTTTGACACTACATTACAAGTTACCAAGTATTCATCCACACAGATTGTGAAGTACTAAGGAATTTAATGAACAAACCTATTGTAATAAGTATGATAGTTCATTAGTTACTTTTGTTGTAAGAGTTTGATATTACCATCATGAATAAAATAGGTAATGATAATGTGGTATCAAACTTTATATCTCAATTTCAAAATGATGAACACAGTCCTATTATTGATGATTCTTTTCATAATGAACATTTATTTTCTACAACAATTCAATCTCATTGGTTCATAGATATTGCTAACTATCTTGCTACAAGAGCACTACCACAACATTTCTCACCTAGGGACAAATAACATATGATCCAAAAGAGAAGACATTATTCTTAGATTGTAGGATATCTCTTTATCACTAGACTAGATTTAGTGATGAGAAAATGTATCTAAGATAAAGCTTATGACATTGTCAAAGACAACCATGATGAACCCTATGGGGATCATTTTACTATCAAATAGACTACCATGAAATTACTCATTGCTAGATATTGTTGGTCTTCTTTATATAAATATGCCATGATGTATACCCATAAATGTGATTAATGATAACACATAAGAAAACCCACTTGCTTTGATGAAATGCCATTATGGCCATAACTAGTTCTGAAACACTTTGACAAATGTAATTTAGATTTTGTAGGTCAGATTGATCTTAAATCTAATAATAAATAATATATATTTATGTGAATTGATTATGTCACAAAATGGGTAGAGGTCAAATCCTTAACCCATGTCTAAGATGATATAGTAGATGAGTTCTTGTATGAAGAAATATTCACCCGCTATGGAGTACTAAGAGAAATAGTCACAAACTAAGGTCCATATTTCACATTAGACTTCATAACTACCTTGGTCAAAAAATATGAAATTAGATATAAAAGGATACCCCTTACCATCCTTAGTGAAATGGTTAGGTGGAAGTGACAAATAGAGAATTGAAGAATATCCTCACTAAGACTATCAACCTACATACAAAATATTGGTCAACTCATCTTCTAAAACTAGTTTGGGCTTATAGAATCACCTAAAAAACCAAAATGAGTTTCACTCCATATGAACTAGTTTATGGTAAAAACACTTGTTCTTTCCATTGAGTTTGAACATAAAACATTAAGGAAAACACTTGATTTGGGATTGGATGTTTCCCAAGCTCAACAAAATATGATTATATAGTTGAATGCACTTGATAAACTAAGAAAGGAAGCACATCATCACACTAAAATAATGCAAAGATAATGTGTGGGTTATCATTATGGGAACATCATGACTAAGAATTTCTAACCTCATGATTGGGCACTCCTTTCTAACTCTAAATACAAGGATGATAAAGGAAACTTGCAGTATAGATGGCTTGGGCCTTATGAGATCAAACATGTTTTTGATAATGAAGTTATTAAGTTCATTACCATTGACTCTATTGTGTTATAACTGATTGTTAATGACCATAGGCTCAATCTGTATAAGAAACCATTTTCCAAGGAAACTCTCACTCACCAATTTATTAAAGAATAACATCCATCTCTTCTTCATGAAGTAAATCAACCTATTCCTACAACCAAAGGGTATTTATGTCAACCCTTCTCTAGTATTTTTTAAGAGTATTGAAACTTATTGTAGCCAAGAACAATTCATTCACAATGGCTTGGTTCAAGATGAATAAAATCCTAGTTCTTAGATTCTTATGGTTCCAATTAAGTTTGGACCAAAAAATATAAGAGAGAGAGAGAGAGAGAGAGAGAGAGAGAGAGAGAGAGAGAGAGAGAGAGAGAGAGAGAGAGAGAGAGAGAGAGAGAGAGAGAGAGAGAGAGAGGGCACTAATAAAATATAAATATTTGTTTTTCATTTGTTTTCTCTTATAGATTCATTCCCTTGGAGAAAAAATACATTTTCCTCTTTTCAACAAGATGAAAAACTTGCTACTACAGGATACAACTTGTTGATGCAAGATATAACTTATTGCTATAGGAAACATTTATTTATAAAAGTTGTATTATTATTATTTCATCCTACATTCCATCATAAATAAAGAATTTTTATCTCAATAAAATGATAATAGATGTCAAGACTGCCATTTTTAATCATCATTTGTGTAGTCATGAAAGGTATTCCTACAAGTAACAATGTAATTATTTGATATTTATTTCATGTTATATATTTTAATTATTACTAAGATGATGGTACATAATGTTAATAACATTCTACCATATATTCTCCTTATCATTCCAACTCACCATATCTTCTCCTTCGCTAATTGATGTGACCTTTGATGCATTGTTTCCACCACCCTTTGCTATTACCATGATTTGTTTTATGCATGTCAGATTCAAACCTTGAGGACAAGTGACATTTTAAGTTTGGGGGAGATTTTTCATAATTAAAATGGATTATTTTTATCCCAAAGAAAAAATTACAAATATTTTACCAAAGCCTCAAAACCTTTACTACAAAAAAATGGACCTACAACTCAAATTTCATCTCACAATATGGGAGGGGACTTGCCAAAACATGAATGACTTGATATCACTCCTTTAACGAATAGTCCAAACATAATATACCTATTATATAATGTAGGATGGGAATAATATTTGAAGAAGATACAAGCCCTAGATAATGGAACTATAGAATAATTCACTAGCTTATTACATAACAACTTGACAATAGTAAGATGAATGTATATATAACTAATAGAGACTATCATTAGTATAGTAATGGGATTAGCATGAATAGGGGAGGAAATTTAAGAAAAAATTTATGCCAAGGTAGAGAGAGAAAAATTCATCAGAGGAAATTAAAGCCTAGAAACTTCAAAGTAGGGCACTACATAGTTATCTCTATCGAGAAGATGGGCCAAGGTTGTTAAGTTTGTCTATAGATATTTCACTTGTGAAAGGAGGTATTATATATTTCATGGTATACACTTCAAGTTCATGAATCATTTGAGACATGATATAGAGATAAAAATCCCCAAATTCTTGATCCACATCATCACTAAAATATTAGAGGTATTTCAAAAAGGTATCTCCAAAGTTTTTTCCCATCATTGTTTAATCCAATAGATTGTTCAAGATTATTTTCAAATGACTAGACCCAACATAAGTTTGGAATAATTTCTCCCAAGTACTATGAAATGCAAAAAGTGATATAAAAATAAATGAAATAGAAGAGTAAATAGAGGTAGATGAATAGAGATTAGAAGAAGACCTTGTAGTTCCACAAGAACCTGAAATAGAAAACCTTTTTGTTGCTTCACAAGAACCTACAAAAGAAGACCTTCCTATAACTACACAAGAACATGCAAAATAAGATCTTACTATAGAAACACAATAACCTATAGTAAGGATTAAATAAATGAATTCTATAGGAAAGGAATAGAGGAAAAAGGAAGAAACTCATTCTCCAACTTGATAAAGAGGAGCCTAAGGAGAAAATTTCACCTTCTCCCAAAAATTTAAAGGTAACCCATACTCCTCATATATCTCAAAAATTGAGAATAAAAATTAGAACTAAACCTTATTATATTATTTAAATTAGTGAATAATCTAGAGAAGAATATAATGTCAGTGGTGATGAATCTCTAGAGGCTAAAACAAGTAAGGGTGAATGTTCTTTAAAATATAATCAGGAAGTAGAATAAGTAGATTATAATATTGAAGATTTTCATGAGGAACCAATGCAAGGATAAGGGGAAATTTTAGAGAAACCTATTATATAAATGAAAATTTCCACTCTAGAGCAAGCCTTATAAGAAATTGAGTGACTAAAAAACAATATCTAGGATCATTATAGAGGAGGAATGGATGCACTTGATACAACTTCTTATCTACATCCATATATTGAAGACCATCTTACAGTCATTATTTCACAACCTTATATAGAATTAAATCAATAAAAAGGACCTAAAACCACCCAAGAGGTTATGTATCATTACCCATTTGAAATATCTTTTAAATTGATGAATTGGATGGATAGTCCATCTAAAATTTTGAAGTAATCAAGAAATGAAAATAAGGAATTGAAAGAAGATAACACATTGAAGGAAGATAGAATATCAAAATTGAAACAAAAAATTGATGATATGGTTGGTCTTACCAATGATATCCTTGACTATAGGACTCCTACAAGAGTTTATTCAATCTACCTTAAAGATTAATTGCATAAGTTCAATGTGTTTATAATTTATTGTGATATGCCTCATGAAGTCATTAATCCCCTTTCCTTCTTTTATATCCATAAATAAAGTCCGTAGGAAGAACAAGCACAATTATGTGAGTTCTAACATCACAATTTGTTGTTCCTTATGATAGAGAATGGAAGCCTAATCTATATGTTGGATATGTATACCTAAAAACATTTTCATCATATTTGTTGAATGACCAAAGAAGAGGAAGAGAAGTAGCTAAATATAAGAAAAAGGAGAATGAAATATAGCTGCTTATCAAGAGAGAATTAATGGAACTTGATGTTGTATTGTTTGAATGGGATAATATCCTATTGAAGAAAGAAGTCAGAGCTTGTTTTGAAAAGAATTGTGATAAAGCCCAAGATTTTTATTTAAGATTGAGAACTTTTATTCGTCCTACTACAAGAGAATTCTATGATGAATGATGGAATGATCTCAATCCTACATTGAGAAAGAGAGATCCATATTATACTTTTCAATTAAAGGTAATGTTTAACAATATCACAAAATATATTCTTCTAGTAGGTGAAATTGGATCTTAGTTGTTGAGCCTCAAATTCTAACCTTGTTTGTTCTGGTATCATGTTCTAGATTGGTAGGATAAGGCCCTAATAGATGAAGCCAGGGTGGTCAACATCTATCAATTGTTAAAAAAAAGATGTGGATTTTATGCTCACATTACCAGTGGTGTTATAGATCACATAGATTTCAAATTTAATTATGAAATGGGAATGTACAAGTTTGATACTTAAGGTCACTCAAGATCTTAAGTTTGGGGGTGTGATGAGTTCCAAAAATGTCCTATTCTTGTCATCATATATTTTCATCATCCTTATTTTTAAGCCTAATTTTTTAACACATTCACATAAGTTTCCTTATGCATATATCCATAATATTTCAAATAAAATAATGCTTCCATACTCTTTTAATAGTTAGAAATATGTGTTGGAATTAAATATATGATAGTAATCTATTGCTTTAGGATGTTTTTTATATAATGTTTTTGAGAAATAGATATATAACACAATTTTTTGTTCCTTATGATAGATAATGGAAGCCTAATATATATGTTGGATATGTATACCTAAAATCATTTTCATCATATTTGTTGAATGACCAAAGAAGAGGAAGAGAAGTAGTTAAATATAAGAAAAAGGAGAATGAAATCTAGCTACTTATCAAGAGAGAATTAATGGAACTTGATGGTGTATTGTTTGAATGGGATAATATCCTATTGAAGAAAGAAGTCAGAGCTTGTTTTTAAAATAATTGTGATAAAACCAAAGATTTTTGATTTAATATTGAGAACTTTTGTTGGTCCTACTACAAGAGAATCATGTGATGAATGATGGAATGATTTCAATCCTACATTGAGAAAGAGAGATCCATATTATACTTTTAACTTAAAGGTAATGTTTAAAAATATCAAAAAATATATTCTTTTTGTAGGTGAAATGGGATCTTAGTTGTTGAACCTCAAATTCCAACCTTGTTTGTTCTGGTATCCTTTTCTAGATTGGTAGGATAAGGCCCCAATGGATGAAGCCAGGGAGGTCAACATCTATCAATTGTTTAAACAAAGATGTGTATTTTATGCTCACCTTACCAATGGTGTTATAGATCGCATGGATTTAACAGTTCTTTATGAAATGGGAATGTACAAGTTTGCTACTCAAGGTCACGCAAGATCTTAAGTTGGGGGATGTGATGAACGCCAAAAATTTCCTATTATTGTCATCATCTATTCTCATTATCCTTCTTGTTAAGCATGACTTTTTAACACAATCACATAAGTTTCCTTATGTATATATCTATAATATTTCAAATAACATTATGCTTCCATACTCTTTTAATAGTTAGAAATATGTATTGGAATTAAATATATGATAGTAATCTATTGCTTTAGGATGTTTTTTCTATACTGTTTTTTAAGGATGTTTTTGAGAAATAGATATATAACACAACATGTCCTAAAATAAATTAATATCATTACATAAACTATCCTGTAGCCACTACATGACCAATGCTATGAATGAACAAATTGTTATTCCTCTTTCAAATGACTCATAGAAACAACCATATCCTCTTTGGAGCACAACACAACAAGGAATTTTTTGAAGAATGAAACAACTTTTTATCCTATAGGAATATTGTAGATATCATATGAATATGAATTTAGAAAAAAGAGCCAATTTTGGTTATCCTAAGTTGAACGTATCTTAGATTAAAATATATATTACTTTATATATTATTTTATATAAAACAATATCCTATGTGGTATATATATCTGTGTGTGTGTGTGTGTGTGTGTGTGTGTGTGTGTGTGTGTGTGTGTGTGTGTGTGTGTGTGTGTGTGTGTGTGTGTGTGTGTGTGTGTGTGTGTTGTGTGTGTGTGTGTGTGTGTGTGTGTGTGTGTGTGTGTGTGTGTGTGTGTGTGTGTGTGTGTGTGTGTGTGTGTGTGTGTGTGTGTGTGTGTGTGTGTGTGTGTGTGTGTGTGTGTGTGTGTGTGTGTGTATGTATCAACAGAGTTGAGATATAGTAGATATTGATTAGATATTATTAGAATCACATTTTGTCTAGCAATTGTTATTGTAATTTCCTATAGTAAATCATTACTACATTTTTTATTAATATGAACAAGCATTTCTGAGTTCAATTAAGTATTGTGAGAGGAAGGATTGAAGCTAGAGTTAAAATAATGATGGGCCTACTTTGGAAGTCTATAACATCAATATAACCCATTTAATAGCTAATCGTGTTATTTTATTTCTTTAAGCACTATGGGTTTCATTTTTGAAATGTGTGATTTACTTTCTTGCTTAGATTTGTTTGAGGAAGCTTCCGACATATAAGCATTTATTTCATAGTATTTTATTTATGTTTAATTTATAGCATTTCATTTACTACATGACTTCAACATCTTAGATAATAATTATTAGAAGGTCAAATTAGAATATTGAGTGTGCACATACAATTATTTCATCCTATAAAATCTATGTCCTCGAGTTGACATTTAAATAAAGTAGAAGGGATAAGTCCATGATAAATATCCTTGTTCATTTTTGATCAAGAGAAGTATATCTGATTATGAATCAAATGCTAATTAGATGGGAAGGAAGGATGTGATCAGGATGGTTAATATGATAGGATGGGGAGCAAAAATAGTGCTCAATAATTTCATACACCATTAGATATGGTAGAGGGGATTCTTGAGATTACTTCCATGAGATTAAGGGATCCAAGATCTTTTGGTTTGTTGATTATTTGACCCAAGCATTAAGAGGATGATCATCCCTAAAAAAAATATTCTTTCATTTAAATTGCTAATTAGATTTGACTTTGATTGCTCCCTAGTGCCTTATTTCAAGCTTAACCAAATGAGATTGATTTTTGAATTAATATATGATGATTATTTTGACTTTGATGGTCCCCTAGTGCCTAATATTGGGATTCAATACGGGAAGAAATTTTTGGATTAAGCTGATGATTTGACTTTTCTTGACATTGATCATGATTTATGACATTTAAAATATGGTCTAAGATATTTTTATTTGGGGAACATGATATTGAATGTAGAGGGGAATTTAATGATGTATGTCCCTATTCATCCCCTAGATGGAGTGGGATATAGGGGTTATAAAGGTGAGATAGGTGATTAATGTTGGGTGATGGATTAAAGGGAAAATGGGAAGCATAATCCTCATAAATGTTACTAGGACCCTTAGACTCAATTTCAAATAAAGTGCTTTCAATAATCTCAAAAGGATCATTAAGACATGTATCCATGATAGGATCAGATCCACTCCTACAATCTTAGATAGATAAAATATTCAACAATTTGATTATGAATTCATCTTCTTGGTTGGGATCTAAAGGTATGATTGGTGATTTATTAGAGGTATCTGGATGAGAGGTATCTTTAAAAAGATAGGCAATATCAACATCTATTGCAATATCAATGAGGGATGATGTTCTAAATGAGGGATGATATTTCAGATGAGAAATTTGATGCAGACATTAGTGATCTACATGATCCTAAGGTAGATAAGACTTGTTCTGACTCAAATTCTAACTTTTATGTACATGGTGCAATGTTATGAGTAAAGGAGTGGTTTTCCATGATTGTCCTCTTAATATGGGTTTTTTTTTATGATGGGTGAGAGGAAGATGATGGAGGGAGAATGGATTAAACAAATATAGGTCCATGAAAGCAATAATAGGATATAGGATGACTAGGATTATAGGGAATAAACTTATTTATAATGGATGTGTGGTAAAAAATATGGGGATCATGGAAGATAGATAAGATGTCTTGACCTTGGATTGTAAGGGGAAGGTCTTAATCATGATCAAGAATGGAATCTTGGAATTCCTCTTCTTATTCACCTAGGGATGAAAGTCTATCTAATTCATCCTCAATTACTATGTCACTATGATTGATGAGGTATTTAACATAATATCAAAAAATCTCACATCATTTAATGGAATGCCCTCAAGTTTGATGATAGAGACAATATCTGTTTAAGTCATACCAAGAGGGCTTAGGCTCAATGGGATCAAGATTTTAGATAGGTGGATAGACCATCATGTTAGAAATGATTAATTATTTGAAAAGGGATTCCATGGATATAGGAATGGGAATATAAGGACCTATTTCACTTTGTGAATTTGATGTTGAAGTATTTTACTTTAGATCAAATGGTCACTAACATGACTAGGTGGATGAACTGATGGCTAAGATTGGATTTCCTTTGCTAGTAGAGAAAGAGGCAGACATTGGAATATGACTAGTGGATTAGGGATTGGTATGAGACTCATATGAGTGGGTTTGTATTGGATGTCAAATGAGTTTAATGGGTTTGACACCTTTAAGAAGTGGTACACTAATCATAAGGAGCTACAATAAGATATCATCTTTATTAGCAGCTATGTATTGGTCTATGAAAGTGGGGTATAGCTTGATGGTGGTGGATGATAAAGGGTGAGGGAGTGGTGATGAATTGTGATTAATAGATGGATTATTTGGTTATGGAAAATTACAAAGTGGGTCTAAGTGGTTTTGGATAGGGATAGTGGATGGTGAAATGGAATGGGATGGGGGTTGATGGTGGAGTTGTCTAGGAGGTGATTTGAAGCTCATAGGATTAAAATCATTAGGAAATGGATCACGCATCATCGATATCGACAAGAGAAAATCATATTTATTATCTACGATGTATTGATTGATTAGGGTGATCACATTAAATAAGGCTAAGGATACTTTTGTGGGGTTAGTTTAGGGTGAATGTGATCAATGTCAGAAGGTAGGTAAGAACCCATCTCTAGTTCTCATAAAAAGACATCATCCTTATTGGCCAAAATGTATTAGTCTACAAGAATTGGGTCTAAATCAATGGGTATAGGTAATAAAAGATGGATGATGAGATATGTCTTCTTGAATCAAAGGAGGTCTAAAGGATTGAACTAGTATGATGGGTGGCAATGAGGATGAAATAGTTAAATGGATTCAAACTTGATTGAGATGATGGATGATTATGATTAGATGTCAGAATGATAGTAGATAAGTTTTAATGACCTATAAATAATTCTTAGTAGTCAATATATCAAAAGGATTGAGGATAAAGATGGATTCCTAGATTTAAACTAGAAAGATGATAATATGATGGGTGCTAGTTATGAATAGGCAAGGATGATAAAGACTAGATTGATTATGATGGGTTTGATAGATTGAGACTAACAAAGTGATAAGATGATAACAATATATTGACTAGGTATGATACCATATTGAGGGATAAACAATAGTTTGACTAGGATAATAAGATTATATGGATAGGATAAAAAGACTAGCTCAAGCCTTAGATTAATTGGCTCAAGATGGGATGGAATAGGATTATGTGATGAAGATGGTAAGGCTAGGGGGGAAGGATAAATATAGATAAGTTGTGATGAAATTATCAAGGGTAAGATGAATGGGATGTGGCTGGTATGGACATAGGTGTGACCTAGAAAGCCCACTAGGATAATACAGGATGAGGTTAAATTAGATGGGTGATGATGACAAGGTCAATACAAGTGATGGGGTATGGACTTAGGACAAGATTTGGATAAGAGATGATGTGATTATGATATTTAGGTGATTGAGGGTGATCAATGATGGGTAGGCTAGGATAGGATATGACTAAAAGGATGTACAACATTATAAAATGTATGTCTAAGAGGGTAAGACAAGGATATACAAGATGATGATTAGGCAAGGATGTACAAGATGATGGAGTGATGACCAAAGATATGGAGATATAGTGGGATTAGGAATGGATGAGGGATGTATAATGGGATGATGAAAAGGATGCACAAGACAATATATAGGTGATGGGGATGTTGATAAAGATTAGAGTAGTTAATGGGATGATGACAAGGATGACCAGATGATAGAATGATGTGGCAAATATATACAAGGAAAAGTATTGATTATTGATGTAGGATAAGAGGTGGTTGAGATTAAGATATTTGGATGATGGGGGTTTTACTAATGGGTGGAGATGACTAGTCTAGGATGGGATGAAAACAAGGTGGGGGATAGGATAAGGATATAATAGGGAGATATATATAATAAGATGATGACAAAGGTAGACAAGATGATGGTGATGAGATGAGATGGTATTTGACATTAGACAAGAATATATAGAAGATATATATATATATATATATATATATATATATATATATATATATATATGTATATATATAGACACACACACACACACACACACACATAATTATTGTAAGATCTACAAGATGGGTTGTGTAAGGTAACTAGTTAGGTGTATAGGCTTGGGTAAAGGCTAACTCAACTCACAAATAACACAAGTTCAACACAACGCAAAAATAAGAAATCAATCCACAGCCTATGATTATTAAATTAAAGGGTGTGTAACCTGATGCTTGCACCATCAAATGGATTCATGGGTGAGTCCATAGGATAGTGGTCTATTATAAATAGATTGAACCTTCTCAACCACCCCATTTATACCTGATAGCTACTTAGGAGCTGATATTGAATCTAATAGTGAGGTGTCTATTATGGTTGAAGGATCCTATGCTAGGTTGAACAGGCTCTCTACAGGTGTCCATACTATATGTGAAGGTATAATGGGTCCCAAGTCTATGAAGGGTATTGTCTAATGCCTAATTTAGGGAGTTAACTCTTACCCTTCATGAATGACCAATATAAGGTTAACCACTTATCCTAGTGATAATTATCCCTTATTTTTATACTCTACTATAATATGGAGTCTAGATTAGTGTGTGGTGGTGAAAACCATAGTCAGTATACCCCTAATACTATGGAAAGTACATGGGTGTCAATTCTATGTCATATTTTCCCTAAAAAAAGGGAGGATTATAGGTGGTTTTTGATCCCCTAAGAATCACCACAAGGATGAAAGGGGAAGAGAATACACCACCTATATCCCTCAAGATAAAAATAGGTAGACCAAAATATTAATTCACTAGTTATATTAAGTGTGATATATTTACAAGATGAAAAAAGACAAACAAGATTATACAAGACAAAAATGAAAATGATATATACAGGAAAAAGTGATAAAAAATGATATATATAAGAAAATATGATCAAAATTATTCAAAAATGATTTTAAGAGTGCCTCAAGGAGCCTTTGGCAACCATATTTCAAGCACATAGGTACTAGTTTCTAAGTGGTACTCAAAAGAGGTGTCCTGCAACACAAGGATTAGTAGTTTTGATAGATTAGTCTTGAGGGTTAACTTGTAAAATAAAATTTTAGACCCAAAATATGACCTAAAAAAGAGGATGTTATCCAATATAAAATTCACCCATACAAGAAACAAAATATTATTCCAATAGGCATTAAGAAAAACTCCCCAAAAAATCATGATTTTGCTCTATAATTATTCAGGGTGAGTGGGCCACCAGGAGGGGGTTTGGGGGTGGCAACCCCCATCAGGGTCAAGGGACATATCCCTTGTAGGGCACTAGGTTAGTACCCTAGGTGTGCTCTCATGGTATAGGGCAAGGTTCAAGGGTGGAGCCCCTAATGCCAAAGGTATTTTGGTCCTTGTGGGAAGCCTGAAATGACTCAAAATTTACCAAAAATGACTCTAAAAATGCACTCAAAAGGATAATTTTGGAAGTAAAATTCAATGTATAATTACAACTACATAGTGTAAAAATGTAATAAAAATTGACAAAATCTCTACTCTAAAACAAAATCATAGATCATGAGTTGTGATCTTGTACAAGTTATCTTAACCATGATAGTTAGCATGAAAAACCATGATAGTTAGATAAAATCATGAGTCAAATTGGTAAAATAACTATTAATGAGAAATCGATATTATCAACTTTGTTATATAGTATAAAATTACTGCTACAAATGACAATATCACTACTGACTAAAAAAATGAGAGTTACAATTTTGTGATAAACTTCAAAACCATAATATTTTGATATTTGATTAGAAATAAATGATTAAATAGATTCTAATAAGTTGATCATAGGTTTATTAATTTTTATTAATTGATGATTTAATGCAAATTAAAACATATTCATGACATATCAAAATTTTATACACAAAACACTTTCAACTTTTATCAAAAAATGGATCAAAATTATGAGCAATCGAAAGTGTATTTAAATAGATTTTACCCTAATCTATCCTATAGAATTTGTAGACAATCTTTAGACATAATTAATTCAAAATTATCAAAATAACTAAATCATGACTATCAACACAATACCATAACTCTATAGAGAAAGGTTGTGATTCCAAAACTTTTAAAATATGTGGTTTTGTCAAAGATAGGGAAAATATAACACTCTATGTCTAGATGATGATCTTCTGTCTTGGCCTCCTTTTCTTGATGCTCCTAATAATCACATAGACCACATAGATATTAAATATTATTATGAAACATGGTTAGTAAATTTTTTTTTTAGGACCCAAATAATAAAATCAAGATACTACAAAACATATGAAGTTAAAATCCTACAATTATAAAGGGGTCAGAGGAATGATAAATGGATAGATAAATAGATGATTTTATGTTTTCCCTTGGACCTACAAAATCATGACTCCATAGTGAAAAAACATGACTTATAGAGGCAAAATGTCATTCAAAAACTTCTGATTTTACAATAAACCTATAAATAGACTACTAGTAGTTAGATAAAATCATGACTTGTTAAACAAAATCATGACTCTCTATGTAAAGTCATAACTCATGAGTTACAATATTATTGGAAGGCCAAAAACTATCATGGTCAATAAAAATTATAAATGGTTAGGTCTTGAAGTTATCAAAAACTCATGACTTATGGGGACAATATCATGACTACATAGGACAAAGTTGTGAATCCTAGTGCAATGTCACAGATTTCACCTATGCATATAAAATTTCGAAAAATATGATATTTTTATCTTACAAGTTGATCCTAAAAGATACCGAAAGGATTTATAACATATAAATAATTTAAATTGGGAGCAAGGTCCCATCATGTTTGCCAAAAATGTAGCCTAAAATTTGAAATCTATAGATTAAATCATGAAATTTAAGCAACCCAAATAATCAACTACCTAGTTAAAGTTATGGAGCCATTAAGGTCTAAATTCAATTAGATGAATACCTATTCAATCTGACATTTAAATCCTAAAGCTATGTGCTCTACACCATGATCAAATGGATGAAAGAAAATAAGAAGAGGTTGAAACTGGATTGATATATCTTGGACTCAAATTGACATTTTGCTGCTTGATTATGGATGATGGATGATTGGTTATGGAATCCCAAGATATTTGATTAGTTTGACATGGATTTTTTATTAAGTTTGAAAATTTACTTATATAGAGCAAGTGAGTTGTTTAAATATATAGAGGAGGGAAGAATCAATGGTTTAGGTTTAAACTTGGTTGGAGGAGATCAAGGTTTGTATATTATCCAAGGAATTCAAAATTCCTTGGAAGCCTCTATATCTAGAAGCTTCTAGAGAGGAGAGGTTGTAATAGGGAAGGTTCTAGATTTAGAGGCTTCTATAATCCTTCTTAGGAGTTAATTATGCTTAGGGATGGGTTAGATGAGTGATTAGGTAGGGATTAGGGACTAGGGGGTAGGATAGCCTAGGAATAGGCTAATAGGTAGGACATTGGGAAATTAAAATTCCCAAATAATAGATAATATAGGATTAGGATAGGATTAATAATTAATTAATGATGAAGTGGGATAGACTAAGGTTAGTATATGATGGATAATTGAAGGGGGATTATTAGATAAATGATTAAGATAGTGATATATTAGTGGGATAAATTAGATTATATGGAATTATATTGAATAATAGGAATATTAGTGAAGATGATGTAGGTGAGAAAATTTAGGTGCATACAAGAAGGTTCAATAATAATGGAAATGTGGTTTCAATACCTAATCCTTATGAGAACCCAAACAGATCTACAAGTCTAATGGAGATAGTTAGGCCTATAAAAGAGATAATGTACACTTGTGAAAACATAGATTGAAGAGATTATAGATGGTAAAAAGAAATAAAATAAACCCCAACACTATTTTAAATAATATTCAAATTCTTAGTCACTTCAATAAAATATATTAAACTTCAAATTATAGTCAAAGAATCACTACCACCTAGATCCCTCAATTTAGTTCAAGCTTACAAGAGGATATGTAGTATAGGCCATTTGGGAATGGGGTTATGTTGAGAAATATGAATGAATGGAAATCTTGAAGACTATGAATAAATCATGGAGTATAATAATATAAAAAATATTCACTTCAAGTTTGTAGTCACAGTTCATTGTGACCTACAAGTTTACTTTGATAGTTGTAATTGGTCTTCAACTTGAAAAGAATACAAAATGTATAGTGGTGGGATTAGAATCTGGGTAACTAAATGGTCACTTTAGGTCATATAAACATAAAATAATATTATATAATAGATGACTAATAAATATCCACTCTAACCCTATAGAAGCAGTCAAAATCACCACCTTCAGTCATGTCTTGAATAGATATGAGAGAGTGAGAAGGTACCTACTTGGTTTGGTTAGATAAGAAGAATTTATAAATAATGAATTTTCATGGTAATAATAATTTATTTATATTAAAACTCTACATGAACTCCATATAACCTTCAAGGCCAATAAAGACAAGATCAAGTTGATAAAATCTACCTAAGCCTAGTGAGCTTGAACAAACACACATACCTATGTGTGATAAATTATGAAGAGTTTGTTTGATGGGGTATGAAATGAGAATATAATAATATAATAATGAATTTAAAACCTCAATTATACATTTTATGAAGTTTAAACTCCCTCCTAAATGGAAAAAAGATTAACACATGATGTTAGGGTCAAGTGAGCTAGTATACTCATAAATAATGACTGTTACAGAGGTTTGAGGAATAAATTGGAAATTAAATCCATTAAAATATTTAGTATTGATTTTAATAATCCTTATGGATTTATATAAAAATAATAATAAGTAATTTCACATATTTCACACAAGATTCTCTTTTTAGACCTCACAAATGTACAATATGCTAGCCCAAGGGTCTCCTAAACATGCATATATCTCTCACAAGAGGATACATGATGGATGAAGTTATTTTTAATAAGAGGTAACCTAGATAAACTTATTATTCATGATATTTTTATGTTCATCAAGATCCTATCCTTTATGAATCATCTTTAAGACTCTAGAGCACTCACAGGCTACCTAGAAGACTAGTTTTGACCCAATGGAAGAAAATACCTCCAAAATGCATTAAAATGGGTTTTTTTAACCATATAATGAACTTTTTAACATTAAAAAATCTCATAATAACTATTTAAAGACATTTTTTACCATGTGAAGGTACAAAACTATATGGAATATGCCTAAAATCTTGGTTACAGGCTTGTATCTAAAGAAATAGGGTGTGTTTTGGCTTCAAAATAAAGATAACATGTCTAGTAAGACTTTAAAGAGGTTGATAAACCATTAAAACATATTTTCATGTCTCCCAAAGTGATACATAATCTTTTCAATTCAGAAAGTTAGCCAAGTAGGTGAGAAATTCATCATTTAATAGTCAAATGGCCTACATATAGACTTATTAAACACTTAAAAAGACCTATCTTCAGAATGTTGAGTTGTATAATGATGTTTCATACCTTATAAAACTATTTAAAATAAATATAACCTAAAAATATCTTTATAAACAACCTCAATAACCTCTCAAGCTTATTCAAATGCCTAGACTAGGGTTTTGACCATTTCATGGTTTATCCATCCATATAGGGTCTTAGAACATGAAGTTTAACATGAAGCATGGTCTTAGGCTTGGGAAAATGAATAAAAAACTTCTTTTAATTTTCACACTTATGGGACTGACTTTGGCCCAAAACTCAATTTCTAGGTATGGAGGTCTAATTGAAGCCTAATTAAGGATAGAGAATAGTAGAAAAAGTGTACTTCCACTAGGTTTCAGGTCCTAAAAAATGGCATGAAGATGTAAGGGGATAATAGGTCCTAAAAAATATATTTATTTTTCAAAAAAAAAATTTAAAATATCCTACACAAGTAGTTTAACCTATTTTTAGGGTTATAAGGAAGTGAGGCCTATTGTGAGATTTTGGCATAAAATGATGTCTTGGAGAGATTTTGATGACTTGAAATGAGTTTTTCTAGGTTTGATATGATATAAAGAATCCATAAATGGAGATATATTTCCTTGATGTTTAAAAACACAAGATTTTAAATTTGTAAGCAAGATTGGTGTAGTAGGATAAATTGAGCTTTAAGCCACCTAAGGAGTTGTAATCATCATGGTATAATCAATTATGAAGATTGCTAAATTGATGCAAGGTGTCAAAGATCAGATCAAGAGGTAATTCAAGATGAGTTAGTGATCAATTGTTTCATTTTCCCACCACAAGCCAAGGTGAAGGGTAGTTTTGAAGAACAAGTGCAAGATGTCAAGCAAGACGAAGACTCCTATGTCACTTGGAAGAAGAATATTGTAACAACCACTCAAGGATTATCTAGAATAATGTAATATTTTTTTTACTCAACATTTATTATTTTATTAGATTACACCATGAGAATATAATCAGAGATTTTTAACATACTAACATAGCATATTAGACACCTACAAATGATAATAATAACATTTCCAATCACAATATTTTATGAAACATGACATAACTACAAGGAAATTAATCACTTTAAAATTCATCCATAGCTAGTAAAATAATGAATATACTACTATTTAGATATAATAAATAGTAAAATTACATTTCCATTAAACATTTTACCTTGATACAGTAAATATATACTATGCTCCATGAAGTTTGATTCAATCTAACGCATGTATCTCTTATAATCTCAAGTGTAGTCTCTAAGTAAGTACTATAGTAGGGAGGGAGAACATCATCTAAGAATTTTTACACACAAACCATATACCATTGATCCCCAACATAATCCCCCATCAAGGAATTACCCTCTTTTCATAGAATGGGTAGATAGTGATGGTGTAGGAATCTAGAGAGACATGCTAGTACCTATGTGTTCTAAGATTATACTACATGATGTGTACCATAGATAAAATACATATATAAAATTATATCACACAAACACATAAATCAAACATATGAAATGAAAATTTATATCTAACACTAATTTGGGTAAATTTTTCAAATAACAACTAATCTATAGGATAAGTTGATTTCATACACTCCATTTCATCATATTATCTTCATCTGACATTGATGAATCTATATTATTCAATGATGTTTGTCTCACTACTTAGTATCTTCAATGCTAGATTTGGTTAAATATTAATTATAACCAACAAATTCATTTAACTATTTACTCTATCAATTACAACACATGATATTTATAGAAACCATTACTATACATACATTTAGTCTATAAAATATATGAATGAACCTAAATCTTATTATTCATCATATAAACAGTAATTATAACAAACAAATTTATTTACCAAATGGGAAAAATACAACTTATCTAAATTAATCTACTTTCTTTAAGTAAATGGAATGTAATAAAATCATTCATCTCAAAACATATGGCACATAATACTTTTATTATATAGTATCTATAATAAAATTTACTTATAAATCCCAAGTATAAACTTTCTTCCCATTTTGCCTATTGAGAGGTTTTATATTATAAAATATAGCCACCCTAAAATTTACATTTTTGAATTTATTATTTAATCTATAATACAACAATAGGTACTCTTTCAATTTATGCATACCTATTATACATGTGTATGTGAACCCATATTGACATATAAATATAAAAAATATATACTTTTTAAATCATTCATCATATAAATATATTCCATAATATGTATGTATGTATGTAGTATGCATGTAGGTCTACATGAATACATACATACGTACATGTGTGTGTGTGTGTGTGTGTGTGTGTGTGTGTGTGTGTGTGTGTGTGTGTGTGTGTGTGTGTGTGATTTTAACACATGCATTTCCATATATCTCTAGGTTGTTTTCAAACATTAACATTTTTATGAACAATACTTAAATTTAAAAATAATTTGTTTAATTACATTATCCCCCCATTCAAAATTTGAATTAAACACTTTTTTTATGTGGTATAATTTCCTCCCCACCCCCGCAAGAAAAAAAAAGAAAAAAAAGAAAAAAAAAAAAAATCCACATTCTTTACTTTTTTAATCCAAAATCCTATATCATAAAACTCTGTTTCATACTCTCAACTATACAATTTTCACATAGTCCTATAAGTATACTCTTGCATTGTACTTTTCCATATAACTAAGGAAATAATCACAAAAATCAAGAATGTATTGTATTAGTTATAAACCAACTATATATACATAAATTCATCTAGTTCAAGTAAAAAAATACATAGTCATTTATTTAGATGAAAACACCCTATTCAACATAGTTTCTATCTCTATATTTATCATGTTTATACCACAATCATGTGTATATAAGAAAAATATTATTTTTAACCATAGTCATATGTATATACACACAAACATAATGTTATACTATGTTTTTAAAATATAAAATATATAGGATACCTATTTAACATATGTGTATAGGTTTATATATGGGTCATAGTAAAAATAGCCTTCACTTAGTCAATACCTATATCCATATGTATAAATGATTTCACTATCAATGAATAATTTTAAAATTGAGTCATTATAAGCATAACTATATATCAATCCATCACCTAATACAAAAGCCATTTGCATGTTTTATTTTGGTACTAAAATAATTTTCCAATTATTGCTTCAACATAGCTAAAACATGACATATATGAATAATTATGTATTATGTGTCCATGTTCCAACCCAAAGTGGTTTCAGTTTATGTAATAGTGAATCCAAAAATTGCCACCCAAGACCAATTGATTGGAAATAATGATTTTGTAAAATATTTTTGTGTGATAAATTGTGTTTATCCTATTAAGTAAATATTTCTATATTTTCACAGTCTTGTGTAATATATACACATGCTTGGTACACACACACACACACTTTGTTTTTTCTTGCAATAATTCATAGTAAATATATTTATATACATATATATCTATTTTTGAAATCAAGAAAAAAAAAATTTATAAACTTTATAGATCAATTTACTTCTAGGATTCAATAAAAAAGGAATATTAATTACAAAACCAACCTTTCAAATGCTTCCCACATGATACAAATCAAAACATAATTCTTTGATTCCTTTCTTGTCTCTCTTGCCTTCCTCTCCTTTGATTTTTCAATGTACCATCACCTCTTCTCCCCTTATCTTAATATAATCTTCTTTTCAAAAAAATAGATTTCATGCAATATCTGCATTCTTTTACACTTATAGTTTAATATCAATCCCTACAACTTAACTTGAGGTTTCTTTATTTTCATAACTCATGCATGTTGATCTTTGTGTTAAAGGCCGAGTTTCTCACTAACTAAGTCCACTTTAGTAATTATAAAATGATATTTATAATTTCAATTCTCAACATAATATATGCATTGGACTTATCTTTTAAGTTAGTATTTTTAGGATATTAAATTTACTTAAATATAAAATGTAACAAGTAATTCTCTCTTTAAAATATAAAATAAATTGATTAATAATTCCATTTATAATAAGATAATTATTTTAATTAATTACCATTGTATATAGATTATATACACATATCTTTCTTTATTTAATAGTTTGACTTATATTGATATTCCTAAATATCAATAGTAGTGAACTTAACATTCAATAATGTTTTTAAGTAAATTATTACTAGTATATATCCATTGAAAGATATCTGAAAGAATATAAATACTAATTAGTTGAGAATCAACTCATCCAAACATAGTCAACACAAAAATCATAATGAAATCATCATACACATATAAATTCAAGTGGAATCATGATTAAATCACTCAATTAGATCAACCATAAGAATATATGGGAAACATAAACACTACAAAAATACACAAACACTCAAACATATACTAACTAGTTATTCTATTCTATTTTGGTGTGTGTTGGGTTACTAGAAGCTCCTTTTTCATCTCCCAATAATCTCATCTACACCATCCTCTCTAATGATGCTCTCCCTCTATCATACTTTGAGGGAAGAATCAATCCTTCATCCACCTCATCAAAAATAGGTAGTTATTCCAATTCATCATATATATAAAAAACTAAAGATGCATAACTAATAAATATAAATCTATAATGTATAGAATAGGAAAGTACAGCTGTCACATAATTAATCCATCATGTAAACTAATTAGCATATAACTATCCCATAACCAGTATATGCCATAAATCTTAAATCAAGTTGATAATAATCAAATGATAACCATAATAAGCCATATATTCAAAGATTATAATACTTAGGGTGAAATATTAATGTAACATCTTTCCCCCCTTATATTACTCATCATCCTAATGACACTTATTTCAATAATAGTTTGAAATAGAAAATAGAGTTTAACAGAATATAAACATAGTATCTAGTATCAAATCAAGTAAAAAATGTGGAAATATCCTATAAAACTCATCAGTCCTCCCAAGGAGCACTATTCTCAAAGTATTGGTCCCATAAGACCTTGCACTTTGACACTTATCTAATATACAAATGAAGTTTTCTAGTGTCAATTACTCTAATTGGCTATACCATGACCACCTTGGTATATATAACCTATAAAGCATTCCAATTAAGAACATGTAAATGATTATTTATATACTTTTTAAGATAAGATAATGGAAATAATTATGTAATAGAGATAGCCATGGTGGTAAATTAATCATATATGCTATAGGATTGAAAACTTCTAAAACCTTGATAGGTCCCACATATATTGGTGATAGTTTCACTGGCTTCTTTAATTTAATCCAACTCTTACATGGATTAACCCATAAGAATACTTTATGACCTATAGAAAACCGCCTATATATCCTCTTCATATTAGCATAACTCTTATATCTATCATTGGCATCATCAAATCTCTTCCTAATTAATCTAACTTATTCTTCCTTTTCTAAAAGCATCTTAGCCCAAAGACTACCCTATCCTCTAACATGTCCCAACTGATTGTTGTTCTACACCTAATTCTATATAATGCTTCAAATGGGGCCATACTAAAACCTAATTGGTATGAGTGATTGTAATAAAAATCAACCAATGGAAGATAATATTCCATTTTGTATTTATGATCCATGCAATACATAGTAAGAAGATCCTCTAACACTTGATTAACTCACTTAGTCTAACCATTAGTCTCTAGGTGGTATGCAGTTCTACAATTTAATTGTGTATCCAAAGCTAAATTTAGAGTTACCCAAAACCTAGAAGTCATCTTAAAATCATGATCTAAAATTATTATTATTTTTTTAAATCCATATAACCTATGCACTTACTTTATGAACCTCTTCACAAGAGTAGGTGTATCATCTGTCAAAATATCTGGTATAAAATGAGCCACCTTGGTTAGTTTGTCAACAACTACCAAGATTATATCATGTTAATTCTATGACATCAGTAAACTTTGAATAAAATCCATATTGATCACCTGCCAGTTCCATTTTGGTATATTGTGTAAATATAGCAATCCAACTAGGTTCACATGCTCAAATTTCACTCATTGACATTCAAAATAACATGACACATCATCTACCACATCTTTCTTGATTCCCTTCCAAAAATATATAGGTCTAAGCTCTGCCATGATCTTGGTTACTCCTAGATGTCTTGAAAATGGGGCATTATGTAATTCCTTTAGTACTATGCTTCACATATTCTCTCAATATTTCACATACATAATTCAATTATAACATAAAATACCATCACTCTCTAATCTAAATCCTTTATACCAAGGAGCCCAAGCATTCTCAGATAATGCTTTTTTTAACCTGATCATAGAATTCATCTACTAATGAGAACTTAATCACATGATCCCTAAAAGTACTCTTGATAGTAGATATGGCTTCTATGTACCTTCTATGACTAAAGGAATCATCTACTCTTTTCTCTTTACCTTTGATGTAATTTATATCAAAGTCATAGTTAGACAAAAAATAAAACCAACACCTCTAACAAGCATTTAAATTTGGTTGGCTGAAAATGTATTTGAGTCCCAAGTTATTAGTCCTAAGGTCAAATAATTTTCCCAACAAATAATGTCTCCAAACTTATAAAACATGAACAATTACTACAATTTCAATATAATGAGGGGTGTAATTCATCTCATAAGGTTTTATATTCCTTAATCCATAAGTCAATATTGTACCATCCTACTTAAGGACTCCTCCTAGTCCCTCTCTTGATGCATCTGTGATCACCAAAAATTGACCATTCGGATCAAGAAATCTCAAAATTGGTGCCAAAATAAGCCTTATTTGAAATTCTTGAAAAACTACTTCATGCTTTTTTTACCAGAAAAATCTTTGATTCTTCTATTGTAAGAAGGTAATTAGATTAACTATCTTGGAAAAATTTGAAATGAATTTCTTATAGTAGCCTACTAATCCCATGAAACTTTTTACCTCATACACATTCCTTGGTGCTGGCCATTCCATAATAGCTCTTATCTTGTCTAGATCTACATAAATACCATTTTTAGAAATAATATGTCTTAGATATTACACTTTCTCCTATAAAAATGTACACTTAGACAACTTGACATATAAATTGTGTTTACACAACCTTTGTATAACTAGTTCTACATGCTGAAGGTGGTCCTCTTCATTCTTAGAATATATAATAATGTCATATAGAAAGACCAAAATAAAGTGATCTAGATAATCTATGAACACACTTTTCATGAAATTCATGAATGTTATCATTGCGTTACTTGACCTGAAGGGTAACACTATAAACTCATAATTCCCGTAATAAGTTTTGAAAGTTGTCTTCAAAATATCTTCATTCCTAGTGCTTAATTGATGGTATCCCTCTCTAAGATCAATCTTATAAAATACCATTGATCCCCATATGTGATCAAAAATATCATCGATATGAGGTAGAAGATACTTATTTTTTATAGTTACCTTTTTGAACATCCTATAATCAATGCAAAGTCAAAGAGTACCATCCTTATTATTGACACTAATAACTAGTGAACCCCATGGTGACACACTAGGCTTGATCAGTCCCTTTGACAATAATTCCTAGAGTTGAGCCTTTAATTAAACTAACTCAATGGTTGTCATATTGTATGGTTCATTATATTGAGGTTGTGATAAAGGTATGATATCTATAGAGAAATCAAACTCATGTTAAGGAGGCAATCCTAGTAATTTTTCTAGAAACACATCATGAAAATATCTAAGAAATGGGTCATCTTTGAGAGATAGTTCTTTAGGTTCATCCATTTCATTTATATTGATGATAAATGCTTTTCACCTTTTCCTTAGGCCCTTTTAAGTTATATTTCATAAATTTGCCTGAGCCTCAACTCTCTTTTCTCACCTTAATTTTTTGTTTGACTACCAAAATAATATAGACACCTAACCTTCTTCAAGTAATAATTGATAGTTAACTAGTTCTAGATGCTGAAGGTGCTCCTTTTCATTCTTAGACTATATAAGAATGTCATCCAAAAGACTAAAATAAAGTGATATAGATAATATTTGAACACACTATTCATGAGATTCATGAATGTTATCGATGTAATGATCAAACCAAAGGGTAACACTATGACCTCATAATTCCCATAACATGTTCTAAAAGTTATCTTTAGAATATCCTCATACTTAATCCTCAACTTATGGTATCCCACTCTAATATCAATCTTATAAAATACTGTTGCTCCTTGTATTTGATTTAAAACATCATCTATATTAGGTTATATATACCTATTTCGATAGTTTCCTTGCTCAACATCCTATAATCAATTCAAAGTAAAAAATTACCATCATTTTTATCAAAAATGATAACCTTACACTCCATTCTGCCACACTAGGCCTAACCAATCTATTTGACAACAATTCTTAGAGTTGAGCCTTCAATTTAACCAACTTAGTAGTTGTCATTTTGAAAGGTGCCTTAGACGAAGGTTTTAGTCAAGGTATGATATCAAAAGAGAAATCAAACTCAAATTTAGGAGTTATTTATAGTAATTATTCTAGAAAGACATCATGAAAATCTTTAAGAAATGGGTAACCTTTGAGATATAGTTCCTTATGTTCATCCATTTCATTTATCTTGATGATAAATTCTTGGCACCTTCTTCCTTGAGCCATCTTGAGTTATATTTTTTAAATCTTCCTAATCCTCAACTCTCTTTTCTCACCCTAAATTTGTGTTTGATTTAATCATCTAGACACTCAACCTTTTTCAAGTAGCAGTCAACTTGGACTTGTGTTTTTTATACCAGTTGAATCTTAGTATCACAACATATAACACTAATGGTGATAAAATTAGATCCACTACTACTATGAATTAAAGTAAATTAATCTCTACTTCAAGTAAACACTTGTCAACCATGAATTTTGAGTCATTCCCATATTGTACTAACCATGCATTTAACATTACTTCAGTGGTTCTAGAAAACTTACTAATAATTTTAGGAGGTATAAAAAATTTAGTAGCCCCTATATCTATAAAAATGGAAAATGGATGTTTAAACAAAATACCAGATAGATCTATGGGTGATGCTTTAAATTTGGCTTGATGATAACTAATTACTACATGAATACACTATTCAAAACTACCCTATTAAATAATAAGACCCTTATTATTTGACTTGTATTGAGTGCATTCATGAGAATAATGGTATCTTCCATAAATGAAATAGCCTCCACATGGTCCTTTCCTATCAGTCTATGTGTTTACCTTGAAATTGCATTTGAAATATTTACCTAATTTCTTGTTGCATGATCTGCTATTGAATTTGGCATTCTGATTCTTGAACTGACTTCTCCACTCCTCTACTTCTAGTTATTCTTCTTGGAATTTAGCTTCAAAATTCCAAACATGTTCTTGAACTTATCCTTATCCTATGCAAGAGACTTCAACTTTTTCTCATGCTTGACTAACTTCTTGAATACCTAGTCCATGGTGAAAGGTTCATGAACATCTACCTCTCCATTGATCTAGGGTTTTAATCCCATGATAAAATTCTTGATCCTGAACCTCTCATTTGATGAGTATTAAGGTACATACTTTAGATGTTTGGTGAACTACTCCCAATACTAATTCACTAATAAATCTCCCTACTTTAGATTCTATAAATCTATGAGATTTTGATCAAAATAAAGTTGTGGAAGCCATTTTTACTTAAAAAATGTCATAAAATTATCTCAAGTAGTGGGGTTCAAGTTAATGTTCATTTTCAAATTATTATTATCCCAACACATATCTTCATCACCAACCAAGTGGTATGCTCCCCAAACTACTTTGGTGACCTTAGAATAGTTTCAAATATTGAAATAGTTCTCCATCTCTATCATCCACACTTTAGCTCCATCACGTAGGATAGTTCCATCAAATGTAGGTAGACTCACTTTTTTTATGTCCCTAGACAAATATATAGCTACCTAAGATCTCACACCCTACTGATTTTCCTGCTCAATTGGTTTCTCATCAAGTTCTTCCTAATTCTCTTCCTCTCCATGGCCATGAAATTATTATTTCATGAATGTGATCTAATCCTTGGTATCATTCATGGCTATGAGAATCTGATATAAATTTGCTACTTATTCAATGGTAAATTGGTTAGGACCAATTGAAAGGTTATTGTCATTGATATTCTAAGGACCCTCACCTAATGATCTTGATCTCACCATTATTATTTCTCTCTGAATATGAAAATGTTATCAGACTCATTAAGTCCTAGAGTTTGGGCCTTGGCTCTGATACCACATGCAACAACCCCTCAAGGATTATCTAGATTAATATAGTAATTTTTTTACTCAAAATTTATTATTTCATTAGATTACACCAAGAGAATCTAATTAGTGATTTTTAACATATTACTTAAGCATATTATACATCCAAAAATGATAATAATAATAATAATAATAATAATAATATATCCAATCACTAGTATTTTATGAAACATAACATAACTTCAAGGAAATTAATCACTTAAAAATCTAACCATGGATGGTACAATAATATAACTACTATTTTTGAGGTATAATAAATACTGCAATTATATTTTCATTAGGAATTTTGACTTTATAAAATTAATAGATAGTCTATTCCAAGGATCTCGAGTTCATTTAAGTCAATTATCTCTAGTAATCTCAAGTGTAGCATCCAAATAATTACTACAATGGGGAGGGATATCATCATCTGATTACTTCTCCATAATAACCACAAATCATATATACCCCACACAATCCCCTATTAGAGAATGTCCCTCTCTTCATGGATGGGTAGATAATGAGTGTGC
>JARHVA010002113.1:40000-52500 GCA_037957365.1 Torreya grandis
TACATTCTATTGGAAGTATTCATCTTTATCTATAACTAACTTTGATAAATATGCTCATTCAAGCCATCTAATTGATCCATGTCACCCTCTCGAACATCCTTGGCTTGCCCTTTGGAAGATGCTTCTCTAATGGCTGCCAAGTGGGATCATGATATTTTGCATTGGAAATAAAATGGTTTCTACAAGTGGATCCACCTATATTTAACTTGTGTCAATGCCTAACATATTCTCCTCTACTTCTTGCCCTTTTTTATGGATCTCAAGGAATGGTAAAGATTATGATTCTATGCCATTGATCTGCTTGATACAGATTCCTATAGATCATTATCCATCTATTCCTCTCCTACCATGTGGTAGATTCTCATTTATCTATTCATGGCTCTTATGCACCATCGATTAGCCATTGGATCAAGCTTATAAGCTAAGCAACTATGAAAATCTAACTTGCTCTTTGGTGAACTATTCGGATTCTCTGAGCTACCTTACTTATAAGTTCATAAGTAAAGAACATAAAGAAAACTAATTTTCTCCTGTAGAACCATTCATGTTTTTTGACTGATTTTACTTATAAATCTTATAATCAAAGCACATGTTTAAATATGATTTTCTCTTTGTGATCCATTTGGGTTCTCCAAACTCACTTTATATTTTCCTAGCTTGAAGACTTTGGGCTTTCAGAGCTTGAAGACTTTGGACTTTTCAAACCTGATTAATTCCCAATAGCTAGTTCCCTACCCTAAATTTGACATCCCTTGACCTGTCACTCCACTGGGACATGTCCTTCAAGAATATTTCCTATGACCTTTTTCTTGGGTTATTCCTTTGGGTTTTTCTCTTGAATAAATTCCTTTAGATAATTTGTCTGAAGGAATTACTTTAGAATTTTGGAAAGTGTCCCTTCAAACTTTTCAAAGGGCACTTTGGAAGCAAAAGTGACCCTTTAAAAAATTACGAAGGGAACTCTGAGAGTAAAAGTGACCCTTTAAAAAATTCTAAAGGGCACTTTGAGAGCAAAAGTGATGCTTTAGAAAATCTTGAAGGGAACTTTTGAAAGAGAGTGACCCTTTAGACTTGTCCAAAGGGCACTTTGGAAGAAAAAGTGACCCTTCAGAAAATTTCGAAGGGCACTTTGAAACAAAGTGTCCCTTCAGATTTTTCCAAAGGGCACTTGGAAGAACTTTTTGACAAAGTGTCCCTTCAAAAAAATCATGAAGGGCACTTTGAAACAAAGTGTCCCTTTTGATTTTTTTGAAGGGAACTATTAGATAAAAGTGAGACAAAGTGTACCTTAAAAATAATGTTAAAGGGCACTTGGAAGAAAAGTGTCCCTTTATAAATTCTAAAGGGCACTTTAAAGACAAGGAAGGATAAGAACAAGGAAGGATAGCTAAGAAAAAGGCTGAACAAAATCCTAAAATGAGATAAACACTTTTATAATCTTAGCTCAGAACAAAAGTGAATAAGGAAAATATATTTAGTCAAGTTTATAAGGGGAAAATTGGCTAACATTTTAGTGATTCCCAAGGGAGGCATGCCTATTATACTTAAGACCAGTTGCCATAAATCCTTCTAATTGTGCATGGAGTCATACATAAGGCACTCAAAAATTGATTGAACAAGATTTGGCTCAAGAACACATAGCTGGGTGAACAAACACATAAGGCAAAGATGCTCACCAAATAAGAGGAATAAAATACAACACTCATGCAACAATTCACTTAGGGAAAACAACAAACAACAAAACAAAGGACACACACCTAAACTAGTATTTACAAGGAGAAAAGCAAGGGTTAGTGGTGAGATTTCAAGTGTATCCCATTTACAGGGATGGTCAACTCTTTCCCCATCTTGGACAGCTAGAAGGAGTTGCTTTGCTTGCACTTGGTGATGATGTAAGGTCCACTCCACAAGGTGTCAAACATTGTATGTCTACCTAGATTTTCCTTGTCTTCATCCCATTTAAAGACCAAGTCACCCTCTTTGAATACTCTTGAAATTACCCTCTTGTCAAAGGACTTCTTCAAGAGTATTTGGTGATGATCCATGGCCTTGTGTGCATCACCCCTTACTTCCTATAGTTGCATCAATTCTGTTAGTCAAACCTCCATTGGAGTGTTCTCAAGTATTTCTAACTATTGTACAAGTTATATAGTAGGGATTTATTGAGATATGAATATCCAAGATTCCTTCCCATAAACCATCACAAAGGGAGAGTTACTAGTTGATTTCTTGGCGGTAATCCTGTCAGCCTATAAGGCTATCTTTAGCTTGTTATGCTAGGTTCTTTGATTTTTATCTAATGTTCTCTCTTGATTATTTTGATGAGGTTGTTGTTGGTAGAATTAGCCAATCCATTACTTTTAGGGTAATAATTGGATGAGGTACTAAAGTTAACTCCATTCCTTGTTATCCAATCAAAAGTTTTAACACTTATAAAAGCAAGTGTATTATTAGAAATGATGACATGGGGAACTCCAAACCTTGTCACAATGTTGTCATAGAACTCCAAGATAGCTTTTTTTTTGGCTCCTTCAATGCAATAGCCTCTACCCACCTTGTAAAGTATTCAGTGGTAGTGAATATCCATTTGTGTCTAGCACTTGATGGAGGGTTGATCATGCCAATGAAATCAAGACCCCATTGCATGAAAGGCTAGTCCACTTAGAGAGGTTTTAATGGAAGGCTAAATTTTTTTAATTGCCTAAAAATAAGGCACATTAAAGAAACTTTATAACCCACTAGTAATAGTCCTTAAAAATAATAAACCAATCATAACCATCCCTCATTATTTTTGTAGCTGTCATCTTAGGGGATAAATGACCCCCATCTGTGCCATCATGAAACTTCTCTAGCAGCATGTCAAACTAATCATTGTTAACACATCTTAGTGTCACACTATTAATGTCATTTATAAAAAGGACACTATCCATAAGGTAGTAAGGGATGGTTTATAATCTAAAATATCTCCTTTTAGACTTGTTCAAGCTATTGGGACACTGACCATTTTGAAGAAAACTAATGATGTCTTATGTCTAACTTTGAGCTTGCATTTGATCAGTTGGTTGAGGTTGAACTTGGTTGGATAAGAATGCATCCTTTGTCTCTTGAAGATATAAGGGTAGATTTTCACATAATCCTCTTCCTCTTACCAATTTTATCACTTTAATATCCACATCATACTCCATCACCTTTGTAATCCATCCAACTCTCTTCACATTGTTGTCCTTGCTTAGGAGAAACTCCTTGGTACTAGGATGAGAAACCATGACATGTATCTTATTGGTGGAAACCATGTTATTGAATTTATTTATACCTCTAATAACTATTAGAGCCTAATTCTCAACAAAAGAATACCTGACCTCATAATCCTCCAACCCTTGGCTGAAGAATGCAATTGGCTACTCAACCTCTTCATCATTCTTCTACATAATCATAGTTGAGATTGTTTCAAGGTTAGAAAAGGTGTAAATTATTAAATATTTTGAAAAAATTGGGTTCAATAGATTAAGATATTCTTTAATTACTCTCTCAATTTCCTCAAAGTTGCTCCTATTTTCCTTTGTCCAAGCAAAAGCTTGGTTATTCTTGAGCATGACTGTGATAGGATTTACCACAGTTACAAAGCCTAGAATAAACCTCCTTAAAAAGTTTATTTTTCCCAAGAATATTTAAAGTCCCTTCTTGTGCTAAGGTAAGGACAAGCCTAGGATAACCTCAATCCTTTTGAGGTCAATATTGAGGCCTTCCTTTGAATGATATGACCCAAAAGCTTGCCTTCATGAAAAATAAATATCCAATTCTTTGGATTAGGGGATATTATATACTCCCTACATATCTCAAACACCTACCTTAGGTGCTCCATGTGATTAGTAGCATCTTTGGAAAAAATGGCTATATCATCAAGATATAAAAGTAAAAACTTGTTGATCAAAACTTTGAAATCCATGTCCATCACTCTTTACAACATGGTTCCAACATTTAATAAATTAAAAGGCATCTTGTTGTAAGAAAAGGTCCCCCATTTTTTAGTGAAGGTTATCTTACATTGATCTTCTTCATTGACCAATATCAGGTTATATCTTGAATAACCATTAAGTTGTGGGAAGTGTTGAGAACCTGAAATAACTTTAAAAATTTGCTCCATGAAAGGCAGTTGATAATGATCCTTAAGAGACACTCTATTAATATCTCAAAAATCCACACAAAATCTAATTTATCCATTCTTCTTATGGATAGGCATAATATTAGCTACCCAAGTGAAATGCTTGATAGGAAATATAATCCTGACTCAATCAGCTTGATTAGCTCCTTCATCAATTCTTCTATCTTAGGATTGATAGGCCTTTTCTTCTCCTTGACCAATTTGGTTCTAAATTCTAACTCAATGGTGTGATGAGATAGACTTAGATCAAACCCTTTAAAATATTTGTATTCCAAAGCAAATATATCATGGAACTCTTTGCATAGTTTAACAAAGGCCTACTTTGTGGACAAAGAATAAAGCTTACCAATCTTCAGAAGCTTGTCCTTGTAAATCATGACTCTCTCATAATTCTCTTTTTTTATGGACATGCTAACTCTTTCCTTCTTATTTTTGTCATATTCATTGAATACACTCTCTAAGGTAATCATCCCATTATGTATCTTGTTTGTATTTAGCTGTATAATATTTTATTCATAATGACCATGCAATATCCTTTGGTTCCTTGAGGACAAACCTACCTCATTTTGAAAGAAGTGTGTAATGTGTTCATCACTTTCAAACACCTGACATGACACTTCACTATCTAGGATAGAGGGTCTCATAAAGATCTTGATATGAGATTGATATTTCTCTTATCTGAGATCAATATCTATATCAAAATATGTACCTATGGTAGCCAATCTATTAGCATGTTTATTGAAATCCCTTGGTATGGGTTGTATGTTGAAGGCATCAAAGTATTCAAGTAGGTACCATATCCTATGATTGTAGGATTTAAGAAAGGGGTTCTTGGATGTAGCTTTATTTCTTACTTGGTGGATGATCAGCTCACTATCTCTATAAACCTTTAAATTCTTGATCCCTATCTTCTTTTCCCATTGGAGGCCATAAACTAGGCCTTCATATTTTGCCACATTGCAGGTGCAGTTGAAGTATAACCTTTAAGAGGATTAGTATTTATTATTTGATGTATAAAAAATTATGATGCTAGATATTTCAACCACTTTGCTCCTTGAACCATCAAAAAACATTTCCCACATCCCTTCAAGCTCATGATCTTCATTAGTGAGTAAAGTGATTGGAGCATCCTTTTCATACATATAATAAACTGACAAATCAGTCTCTTCTATGAATGTCTAATGATCAATTCCATGTGTCTCAATGTTGTATTAATCAAGGAAAAGATAAAAATTACCTTCAATGGGGGATAATGTTTAACCATTTATGATAGTTTCTTCTTCTTTATTGATTAGACATTTCTAATTTGAATTTGTCTCTATGTATGGCTGAATATGAAACCTTGCTAAGGGATGAGTCCTTATAGTCACCTTGGTTCTATATATTGTTTTTAAAGATATAAAAGACTAGTTAGTATAAATTTATCTTTCTGTCTTTACTACAAATTCCATTGATGATCAAATAGCAAAATGTGTTGGAAGGTCTACCACCATAACATCATGAATGATGGGGAAACTTGGCCAACCATGACGAAAGACTTTGAATCCTTTGACCAACCCCATTATATTAGTTGATGTCCCATCTACCTGAAATACACCTTTACTATGTGGTTCATATTTCAACCCCAATTTGTCAACCACCACTTAGGCATGACAGTGGTACATGCTCCACTATCCATAATGCAATTGTGAACCAACTTGTCTCCCATAATGAGTGTGAGGTAAAAATATGAAGGGTTTTCAAATTTGGTGGAGGGTTATAAAATATGATTTTTGGAATTATTAAGGGCCACACCATTGTGCTTAGAAACTTGAGGAGTTATATGAATATTTAAAAGTTGTTCTTGTAAGATCTCCTTTTGACCAGGCATATGCAAGACTTCCCATAGAGATATGCTTATCTTAGCATTATTCAATAAATAAAAAATGTTTATATGGGAATTATTTACCATCTCTTGCATTATTGAAGGTAGTGAGGGATTGTAAACCTACTTCACTATAGGCTTGACAACCCCACTTGCATTTTAATTTTATTGAGGAGTATGACTAGTAGTAGGTGTTGTGCTAGAATTCATAGCTTGCGGTCTTGGAGAGGCATCACTTGGAGTCACATATACTCTTGTAACATGTCATAGATCTCTCTTTTTATATCTTATGTTGGTTGTAACTAACATGCTTTGATTTAACACATAATCATCTCTTGCTTGGAAGTTCATCATGCCTACACTTTGGTTGTTACCTTCACCATGATTATCCCTTTGCATAAGGTCTATTTAATTTAAAGTTACACAAGGAGTAATTTCCAATTATGCCACCAAATTTTATCTACCTTCTCCATCATCATGCATAAACTATCCTTGAGGTTGTCCCCATTGGTCCAAATGATTCTCTCCTTAGACCAGATTAACATGTACTAGAACAACATCCTTCCTGAGAGGAGTGGAATTAGGATTATAGGCATTGGGATGCCTATTTTAACCTTGATGACTCTATCCTCTTCTTCGGTATTTGTATTAGGGTGAAGCTCTATATCCTTATTGAAGATAATATTGATGATTAGGTGGAGCACTCATTTATAACTAAGCTTGTTTGAGTTGAGCTCATAATGATTAGATTTCTTCATCCTTGTCCACAACATTATCCATATTCTTGGGAAAGGCTCTTGGCTTCACATTGGCATTAAGAAGTAGGTTAAGGATATTTCTACAACCTTAGGCTTGTCAAGACTAACATTCACCTTAACATGTAAATAAATAGGAACTAGGGTCCCACTACGTATGTCATAACTATTGTATCCAAATCTTACACCCTATAAGAGGGTGTTTAGGCCTTCTCTAGATTTGGGAAATTTTGGGACATTTCTAGGCATGTGGGTATGCCTATAAGTGGAAATAAACCTCTAGGTTGGAAGGGCTAGCTACCTAAATATGTCTTTACAAAATAACATCTATTTAAACCAGTCTACTAAGAAGAAAAGGGCTATAAAACTATAGAAAATTTAATTCTATTCTAATTTTGGTGATACACCAAAATTATCTTCCACATGAGTGCCACATCATAGTGCACAATACAACAAAAGACACAAGCCATTTCCAAGCTCTAAAAATCTAACACAAGTATTTCAACATAGAGGTGAGATGTGAAAAATAGCATAAGGTAACTGAATTTAAAAGGGAAAGTGTTTTATTATTTAAAAATAATAATACTCATTCAATATTTCAACACATTTAGACACACACTTGTGACTTGTTAGACCCAAGATTCTTGTTTAGATGTGAAGGAAAAAGAATAAAAGGATGAAAATCATCACATACTATTACTATGCATCTTTTACACACTCAAAACGTTCTCTAGAAACTTGAAATGAAAACACTTATGCTAATGTTTAAAGGTAGAGTGTGGTGGCATTCCAGTAGGGCTTCATCATACTATCTATGGATCCTTTTTCCCTTGTAAAAGTAAAGTATTTATAGTAAAAGGAGAAGATGAGGAGGTCTTTGGCATCAAAGGGAAGGAATCCATTTTATTGGAAGTCTCCATCTTTAGCTTCAATTGACTTTGCCAAATATGCTCATTTGAGCCATCTGATTGATCCATGCCACCCTCTCAAACATCTTTATCTTTCCCTCTAGAAGATGCTTCTCCAATACCTACCAAGTGGGATCAAGATATTTTTCAATGGAAAAAAAATAGTTATTATAAGTGGATCCAATGATAAAAAAATTGTCCCAATGCCTAATGTCTTCACCTCAAATTCTCACCCTTTTCTATGGCTCTCAAAAATGGTATAGATTATGATTTTGTGCTATCGATCTAGTTGGCATAGATGCTTGTAGATCATTCTCCATCTATTCCTCTCTTGTCACATGGTAGCTTCTCATTTGTCTATTCATGGCTCTTACACACAATCACTTAGCCATTATATCAAGATTATAAGCTAAGAAGCTCTAAAAATATGATTTTCTCTTTGGTGACCTATTCAAGTTCTCTAAGCTACTTTACATATAAGTTCATAAGTAAATCACTTGAAGAAACCTGATTTGGTCTTGTAGATCCATTCAAGTTTTTGACCAACTTTACTTATAAAGATTATAAGAAAATCACTTGCATAAACCTAATTTTCTCTTGGTAACTCATTTAGGTTTTTTGAACTCACTTACTTTGAATACTTTGAGCTTTCATAGCTTGAATACTTCAAAATTTTCAAACCTGACTACTTCACAAGAGTTAGTTCTTTACCCTAAATTTGACATCCCTTGACTCGTCACTCCACTGGGACATGTCCTTCAGGAATATTTCTTGTATCCTTTTTCTTAGGTTATTTCCTTAAAGTTTTTCTCCTGAAGGAATTCCTTCAGACAGTTTGTCCAAAGGAAATCTTTCAAAATTTTTGGAAAGTGTCCCTTCAAACTTTTCAAAGGGCACTTTGGAAGCAAAAGTGACCCTTCAAAAAAATTTGAAGGGAACTTTTAGAGAAAAAGTGACCCTTAAAAAAATTTTGAAGGGTACTTTGAGGATAAAAGTGACCCTTTAAAAAATACCAAAGGGCACTTTTGAAAGAGAGTTACCCTTTATACTTTTTTGAAGGGCACTTCGGAAGAAAAATTGACCCTTAAAAAAATTTTGAGGGGTACTTTGAAACAAAGTGTCCGTTAAAACTTTTTTGAAAGTCACTTGGAAGAACTTCGAGACAAAGCATCCCTTTATAAAAATTTCAAAGGGCACTTTCAGACAAAGTGTCGCTTCAGATTTTTGTGAAGGGAACTTTTGAAGAAAAGTGAGAGAAAGTGTCCCTTTATAAAATTATGAAGGGCACTTGGAAGAAAAGTGACCCTTTAGAAATTCTAAAGCACACTTTAAAAACAAGGAAGGATAGACAAGGAAAATGCTAAATAAAAACCTGAAATGAGAGAAACACTTGTGAAATGTTGGCTCAAAACAAAAGTGAAAAAGTAAACTATATTTATTCAATTTTCTAAGGGGGGAAAATTGGCTAACACTTTCTCTTGGTTTCCTCTCCTTTAGTTTGTTTCCATACCATTGCCTCCTCTTCACTTTTCTAAATATAATCTTATTTTTTAAAAAAATAGATTCCATTAAAAATATACATTATTTTACCATTTTAGTTTAAGATCAATCCCTACCTCTTAACTTGACCTTTATTTATTTTCATAACTCGTTCATGTTGATATTTTTGTTTAAGGTTGAGTTGCTTACTAGCCAAGTCCACTTTAGTCATTATAAAATAATATTTTTACTTTCAATTCTCAATGTAATCTATACATTAGAATTAGATTTTAAGTTAGTATTTTTAGGATATTAAATTTCTTTAAATATAAAATTTAATGGGTAATTATCTCTTTAAAATATAAAACAACTCAGTTAATAATCCCATTTATAACAAGATAAATATTTTAATTAATTACCACTACACACACACACACACACACACACACACACACACACACACACACACACATAGACATCTTTTTTATTTAATAGTTTGAATTATATTGATATCTATGAATATCAATAGTAGTTAACATAACATCTAATATCATTTTTAAAGTCATTATTACTAGTCTATTTCTAGATGAAGGATAGATAAAAGAATACAAATACCCATTGGTTAAGCATAAACTCATCCAAACATAGTCAGCATAAAAATTATAAATAAATCATCATACACATTGAACTTTAGGTGGTATCATGATGCAATCACTCAATTAGATCAATCATAATAATATATGGAAAACATAAACATTGAAAAAATGCAAAAACACTCAAACACATAATAACTATTAAAACTATTGTATTGTGGTGTGTGTTGGGTTACTATTAGTTCCTTTGACATCCCCCAATCATCCATTTTACGCCATCCTCTTTGATTATGCTCCCCCTCCATCATTCTCTAAGAGAATAATCAATCCTTCATCTACCTCATGACAAGTAGGTAGTTAGTCTGAGACATCACATATATCAAAAACTAATGATGCATAACTAACAAATATACATCCATAATGTAGAAAATAAGAAAGTACATCTATCACATAATTAATCCATTATGTAAACTAATCAATACATAACTATCCCATTACTAGTATATGTCACAAATCTCAAATAAAATCAATAATAATCAAATAATAACCATAATAATCAATTGATTCAAAGGTTATAATACTTAAGGTGAAATTGGGATTTAATAAATTCAACTTTAAGGATGCAACACAAGTGCTTCAAGACTTGATATATCTATTTCAAACTCATTTATTGTTGTAACTCTATTTTGGACACTTGTCACTCTCTAAATCCTACACCCTTCTCTCTTATTCTCTCTCACTTTTATATAAATTGAGTCTTTATAGGCTATGTTTATATCCTACACCTGAATATAGTGAAGCCTTGCCCATTTACAAGCATTCAATTAATGTAAAAAGTTTGTTTTTACCTCCTCCTTTGACTATTTTCAATGTGTATTCATGAATAGCTGATCTTAATAAGTGATTAGCTTTGCATCCTTGGCTTGCTTATCCTTTTCTTTCATTCATATTCAGTTTGAGACTTTCTTGTAGGTCTTTTGAAATATCAAAGTGATATGTAAAGGTTTAGTGAGTTGTATAGTCACTAATGTCACTATATGACCTCTTGTATAGTCTTCCTAGCCCCAAAAATATTTCATAACCTTCTCATAAAATGTTTATTTAAAGAGTTAGATTAGGATTAGTGTTTTTTTAGTTTAGTCTCATGGTTGATGTGCATATGCATCTAGTTGGTAGTGGTCAAACTATTTGTTACATCACTTCCATTAGAATAGGTTTCTCTCTCTTTTCCTATTAAGTTGATAGAGTAGTTTGTGAGCCTAAGTGATTCATCAAGAGGAGCTGCCCTTTAACCTATATATTCAATCCAAGTTTAGGCAACCCACATCCTAGGATTTTCTTTATGTTATTATAAATTTAGAAGGCTTGAACTACCTTACAAAGATGCAAATCTTGTTAATAATAGTTTTGGCATGCCTAATGGGTCAAAGGAATAAAGTAGTGGAAGGATTGTATGTGTTGTTCATCTAAATATTATATCTTGGAGGAATTCATAGCATCAATGGTGACTCTGATCTCAATCAACTAGCTCTTGTAGCCCAAACACTCATTTAATATAAGTTGTGTTTTAATTTACTTTCTTGATGAGGTTGTTATGGCTGAGTTTGAAGTAGATCTCAATTTAATTTAAGTTTATGACGCATATAAATTTTATGGTACTCCCTATCAGCCCTATAATGAACCTTATCATTCCTATAATGAATATTATGAGCCTTATAATGATCCATATCAATCTTATGATTGTCATAATTTCTCCTCATGTGACTCTAACTACATACCTCAATATACTTATGAATCTTTTTACCCCCATTAATACAAAGAACATCAATCTTATCCACCTTATGATCAGCCTAAATCATCCCCATATGGATATGGTGATGTATATGAAAAAACTATTTTCAACCATGATATCCTCCTCCTCCTCCTCCTCCACTAGATTCCTAAGGTTTTCAAGATGGAATAGATGAGATGAAGAGCAAAGTACCATAACGTAAAAAAATATTTTGTTAAAATTCTCAATATAAATAAGTGATTATCTTTGTCATATTTGTATCTAATGATCCAATAGAGAGGAATGAGTTGTGTCCAATTGTATTGGAGAAGATGGAACTTGGGATAGGTAGTAAACATATTTAAATAAGATGTGTCATGAACCTTCTTATGTTCTTGATCATCCTTCCTATCTTCCATATCCTCATGAACCATTGTGCATCCTTAAATAAATCTAATTAAATCTCCAAGAGAACCTACTAGTGTCAAATTCATAACTTGGAACTAAGTAGTGAAGTCTTGAGAAAAATAAAAGGAAGAAAGCCAAGATCAAATTATTGAAGTCAAAGAATACCTTGTGTCTATTCAAGCCCCATTTGTCCTTCCTTAATAATCTAAAGTTTTTCCATCTTGGAAGTCTATCTATTAAGGTGTTCGATAAAAGAGGAAGGTCCTAGTTGGTAAGATTGAAAATCAAGTTGAAATTATTGAATAACCCTAATAAGGTTAGGAGAAGGAGGAGGTTATGTTTTTTTAAGATAATGAGGCACTCATAACCCAACTAAACTTTTTTTCTCTTTAAGCATTACTACAAGAATATTCCATTCTCAAGACTAAAATTTGTAATAAATCTCCCTCAATCCCTAAAGATATTCATGATCAGCCTACCATACCTCATAACTCCTATCAAACTCATGAAAATATTCATCAACCTCCCACCATCTACCTTCTTAAAAAGTAACCTATCCT
>JARHVA010002113.1:57500-60000 GCA_037957365.1 Torreya grandis
GTTTCATGTATTCTTTATAATGATACAATCCTATATTATATCCATGGTACATGAGCATATAGATGTGGGACTTTTTATTTATTCTTACATATCACACTATGTTGGGGGCATGTTGATTATATTTGATCATGATTGATATATGTTATATACTTTTATGATCACTTTTACATTATCACGTTGAGATTATATACTAATGCTTACACATATCTATAATAACTCTTACTTATTACATGATGTACTTGATATGCTATGCTACATGATATTTTTTATAACATATATATTGTAGTATCATATGCTTATGTTGGTTACTTATACTTCATTTATTCACATTGTCACTTCCTTGAGTGTAATTATTTTTTTCTATTATCTTATTTGAGTAAAATTTTAATATTTTAATTTCTTATAAGACCATGTGCCAAATAATGGTTTTTATTCATGTGCGGATATTTGAATATGTCCTTCCTTCAAGTGTGCATCATTTGAACATGCCCCTTGCTTTTGGTTTCCTTAGACCCCATTTTGTGTGACATTGAATTATATTATATGTGTTATTGATTATATTTTGAGATTATAATATTTCTTTATAGACATTTTCCATGGTCTATATCATGCATATTATGGGTTTTTGTGATCACATATTATGAGATTCATTGATTTATCTACTTAGGACATGATACTCCTATATGTTACATGATTCATACATTGATAATATAGTTATCCTATTATTTAATGTAAGGTGACTATCAGGTTCTATTCCCCTCATCTAAAAATGGGTGGCATATTAGTGGTTCATGCCATAAATACATGAATCTACAAATATATAGTTAGAATAATTTGATACAGTTTTACATGATTCTGATATACACTTGGGTCATAATACTATACATGTAGCACTAATTTTGACAAATTTGGGATATATTTTTTTAGATTGTTTATAGATATTGTACACAGTTATAGATAAAAGGTTAAATTTTGATACATAATTCATATTAAGACATATTATAGGTTCATATTCCATGAAAGTGCACTAAAATTTGTAAATACATATTCAAAACATTTTACTAAGAAGCACCATTTTGAGCCTTTCTTATCTATAGTGTTTGGTTGATTTGAGTAATGAAGCTTAGATTCATTTCCATTGATGACCTTATCAATACTCCCCTTATATAGGTAGATCTAGATATACCACTTAGCTTGTATTTATTATAAATTCACTTGATTTTTTTAATTGATATTTAGTGATATTAATGGCCATGTCATAACTCACCCTTGCACGAGAATGCGGAAATAATTACCCTCCAAGTTTCATCTCTAAATATTCAAGGTTTATTTATGAAGATATATCGGATCTAATGCTTCATAAATGACCAAATTTACCAAATCAAAGTATCAAGGGTAAATATTGTTTTATCAACACACATTTTTACTCCTTCCTTTATCTATTTATTTTTCAATAATTTATATTATCCAATTTTAAATGATATCCATTAATTTGTATTACAACATTCTCTTGGTTATATGTCATACAACAAAATAAACTTCACTATGGATAAAACAAATGGATTGTGTGTTGTACATGCACAAGGATGCATTTATTTCATTTAACCCAGTAATTTAATACTTATGCATTACTATATTAATGGTGATAGGGGCATGGGGGATGGAAATAATGTAGATAATAAAGTATGATTATATATCATCTCAATATTGTACACTTAAAAAATACCAATCAGATATCTATCATTCACTTATAATACCTTTCTCATACTGAAATGATCGCATTTTCCATCTTATTGTGCCTTACTAATTATATTACAAAATTTAAATATTATTATGATGATATAGATCATATGCACTAAAAAATTAAAAATATGATTTATATATTTCACTATCAGTTATTTACCTTTAATAATTTTATATCCTACAAGACACTACTATCCATTTAGGGACACCAACGTAAATACTAGTGTCCATATTCTTTATCTAGTGTCCATACCTCAAAAGTCATCTAAGATGAAAGCCATAAAAAATGTATGAGTTGGACTATTTTTATTTTTTAACCTTTAATTGAGACATTTATAAAAGTGTGGTATAAATAAATACAAATAAAATCTTACTCATTATTCATCATGAAAATACCAAGCACATACTCAAGCTCATGTAATCAATTTCACAATTGAGTTCTATTGCGTTATTCTACCTTATTTCTCTACTAGTCATGGAAGAAGTCATATTATATGTCTAAAGGATTCAAATAATATCCCATGAGAAGTATTTTTCATGTTTCCATCTATATCATTTCATGAATTTGAATATAGAACATTTCACACTTATGCACATACAACCCCATACTTATCTAATAACTACATATGTCTAATGCCCTCTTTAGAGTAGTGGATATGTAAGAAAAAATAATTTTAAAATGGGTCCTTGGGGTTATATCAACTTCATCATCCCACTAACCCATCTTTAGAAATATTTCATGACCTAAGATGAATAA
>JARHVA010002113.1:72500-295000 GCA_037957365.1 Torreya grandis
CCTAATTAGTACATTAGATTTTATTTATTAATTTTTATATCTATGTGTGTATGCATAATTAAGCTCTTCATTATACCAAATAAGCTGGTATAGATATAGGGTTGTTTAGGTTTTCCATTTATAACTTTAGGTTACATAGACACCCATTTTATTGACCATTTCACATTGTCTCATTTTATTATCAATTACCCATAACTTGATTTAATTTTACCCATTTACAAAAATTTAATTTGCTTGCATATTTATAATAATAGTTTTTTTTAACTAAAAGAGAGGTAAAAATTTATTAAATACATAAATGAAACAATAATTACAACTCTTTATCATGGTCCACAAGTTGAACTAGTTTCTAGTAAGAACTCATAGGAAGCATCCGCTGATCAGTAATGTTCCATGAAGGCCCATTCTCTGAAGCCCACTTCGCAAGGCAATCTGCAACACTATTCCACTCACAGGGAATGTGTTTAAAAGAAACTAAATACAAGGAAGTACTTAATTGCATAATCTATTGAATGACTACCTGTAAGTGCCAATCCACCTTACTAGGATTACATTTATTTAGCAAATTAACAACCACTTGCGAATCTGATTTGCAGATAACATTATCCCATCCACTTTGACAACAGCATTTTACCACCTCCAGGATAGCCATGGCTTCCATGAGGTTATTTATTTGATGGCCTTTGTAAATCAAAAAGAGAAACTGAATATTCCCAGACCTATCTTGGCTGATTCTGCCAATACCAGCCTCCCCTGGGTTTCCTCATGAGGAGCCATCAATATTAATTTTAATGACCCCCTCATTAGGAGGCATCCAACGCCCAATCTAGTTCACTGGGCATGAATTCTGACCTTTTCCCTTTGCCGATAGGCTACTCAACTCAGTAGCACAGGTTGTAGTTGGGTCCAAACCCAGACGTGAGAAAATACCGACAGCTTTAGGATCCAAATCGCAGCCACTAGCACACTTCATTTGCAAGGTTTCTTGCAATGAGCTAGTTACTTTTATCCATAGAACTCTCATTTCCAGCTAGGTGCCCCTGAATATCCTCCTATTCCTTTCAATCCATATATTCCATAAAATGAAGTAAGGGCCAACTAACCAGGTGTTTTGTAAAAAAGAGACCTTTGAGGGTGCATGACTCAGATGACCCTAGAATTTAGCCAATGAAGAGGCATGCCAACAAGGAGAACCCCAGGCATTCCACCACAGATGCCACATCTATTTAGCATACTCACATTGGAAGAAAATATGAGATATACTTTACTCATTACTGTGGCACAAAACACAAATAGATGGTCCCTAAAATCCATGCTTGCAAAGATTGTCCCAGGTAAGACACCTGTTATGAGTAAGCAACCAAAGGAAAAAATTACACTTGGGCCAAGCAGCCCTATTCCAAATTTTCTTCCCCCATAAAAATTGACCTTCATCAAAGAATTGCTTAGTCAAAACCTTATATCCTGAAGTAACAGAATACTGCCTAGTAGCATCGGCCCCGAAGTAAGAACATCCTATCCTTGCAGGGAGCTACATCCTATAGAATCAAGGATCTGAGTTAAATTCCTCCTATCCTCTTTTGAGCCCCCTGATGGCCAATCAGAGGAGTTTTTCCACCTATAAACAATAGTCATGCCCATGTTAAAATCTTCTTTGTAATGCGCCACAGTATGCCAACTAGCAGAATGAAAAGAATCACTTAGAGGTTGTAATTGCGGGTGTGAAGATAAAAGGGGTGGTGCTCCATCCCATGAGTCTCTCCAAAAAAAGGCATCCATCCAACTATTGCAAACCCAGCATAAGCTACATTTCACTAGCTAAGCACCTAGCTTGAGAGTCTTCCACACCATCAATCGTCTACCCTCAAGAGGGAGCCTGGAAATATCCTGGGAGTCAATACCTAGAAAGTACTTAGCTGACAAAATTTGGGCCCAAAGGGAAGATTGATTAGAACACCATCTCCAATAGAGATTGGCAGCCAAGGCTTGACTAGCCAAAATAGTGGAACACAATCTGAGACCTCCTTCCTACTTTGGATGACAAATAGTAGCCCAATTGATAAGGCTCCATTTTGTATTCTACAGATTACCGCTCGAGAGAAATTGTCTATAAAGGGCATCAAATTCCTTCAAGAAGTACATTGGGGCTGCCTGGACCATACTATGGTATATGGGCAGTGATTGAATAACTGATTGAAGAAGAATCACTCTTCCTGTAGTAGAAAGCCACCTATGGGTCCAGTGACTAACTTTTTGCCTAAGTTTGTCTAGAATATTTTGCCAGAATAGTCTAGGCTATCTTCCCACCACAACGGAAATTCCTAGGTAAATCACCGGAAGGGTTTGAATCTGAAACCTCAATATGGCTACAATCCTTCTCTAAATAGGCTCAGGAGTGTTGAAGAAGAAAATGGAGGACTTAGTGTCATTAATTTTCTGCCTTGATGCCACCAAATAATTGTCAAGGATGAGACAGAAAGCTTCTACTTCCCGTATTCAAGCTCTTCCAGCTAGGATAGTGTGATCAACAAATTGGAGGTGAGTCAGGGTAGTTACCCCATTCCCCCACCTCCATCCATGTAGTACATTCTGAGAAACATGAAGTTTGAAGACATCCAAGCCCCTTGGCCAGAATGATAAACAGGTAAGGAGAAAGTGGATCCCCTTGGCAAAGGCCTCTAGAAGCACCAAATAGCTTAGAAGGTGCCCCATTGATAAGGACCGAAAAGGAAGGCATAGTGACACAGCTTAACACCCACCCAATCCACTCCTAATTAAAGCCAAATGCCAAAAGGACTTTGTACAGAAAAATCTAGCTGACTCTGTCATAAGCTTTGGCAAGATCAAGCTTGATAAACATGGCACGCTCCTGGGATGTACTCATAGAGTGGATAGCATCTGAAGTAATAACAACTCCATCCAAAATCTGTTTACCGACAACAAAACCCCCTTGTTCCTCTGAGATAAGTCTGGGGAGATACCCTTTAAGCCTTTGTGCAATAAGTTTTATAATGATTTTATAAACCACATTGCAAAGTGCAATTTGCCTATACAAATCTAGCTTATGAGCCTACTCCTTCTTTAGAATAAGAACCAAGAATGTGGCATTCAAAGCTCTAAGCATTTCTTTGCTAGAGTAGGATTCCTATATCACATTCATCAGATCCTACTTAATGATATCCCAGAAGTCCTAGAAGAATTCAGTAGGGAATCCATCCAAACCTAGGGTTTTGCCTCTCTTCATGTTGAACACCACCTCCTCAACCTTTGTAATAATAATAGGCCTCATGAGAAACTCATTCATATCTACATTCACCAAAGGGGGTATACTAGATAAATCTATATTTTCAGCCACCTCATCTAGCGGTGGGTCACCTGTAAAGAGGGCTGAAAAGAACTGGACAGCTTCCCTTTTAATAGCTTGGGATGAGGTAAGGCGCATCCCATCTTGAGTAACAAGTGAAGAAATAAAGTTCCTGTTGCACCTCACTTGTAAAGAATTATGGAAAAAGGATGTTTTTTTATCCCCCTCTTGGAGCCAATCAATACGAGCCTTCTGTTTCCAATAGATTTCTTCTCAAAGTTCCAACTCTGCTAAAGTATTAGCAGCTCTAGATTCCTCCAAACAAAGCACTTTTGAGAAGCCACAGTCTCTTATTTGCCTAGTTATCCCATCTAACCAGTCTTGAGCCTTCTTCTTCATATAATGTAAGTTGCCAAAATAGTTCCTATTCCATATCTACAACTTTCTTTTAACATACTACATCTTTTTAAGGAAGGAATACGTAGTGGTTCCATAAGTAAGACCCCCTGTCTCCACCACTACCCAATGAAGTCATGAAGAGATGGGTCACGAAGCCACATCATTTGAAATTTAAAGGGAGATTTTTTGGGTCCATCAATATGACTAGTGGAGAGCTTGATAGGCCAATGGTTAGAGCCTCTCCAGTCCAAAATTTTAGAATTAAGAGAGATAGCACTAGACTGCCAGAAACAAGAAACCAAAAATCTATAAAGGCATTCAGAAATGGTAGCATTACCTATTCTTCTATTACTCCATGTGTATAGCCCATTTGAGGGTATAACATCATAAAGGTGTAGTAGCTCCACATTATGGTGAAGACAATCTGATGAAGGGCCTAATCAAGTCAACCCACCTCTTTTCTCCTCTAAACTCAGCACCACATTAAAGTCACCAGCTACAATCCACGGAAGGAATGGGTGGAAATTTTGAACATAACGGATATGCTCCCAAAGCTAAAGTTGTCCATCAATATCAATAGGCTCATATACTGTGGTCATTAGAATCAGCGCAACAGTTTCAAGAGAAGAGGCTACCATTGAAAGAGCCAATAGGTAGGCAATCCAATGGGTTGGCAAAATTTTCCTCAGGTCCCAACACATGGCTAAACCCCCAGAGTTTCCCAAAGCACCTACACATTGATAATGGCCATAAAACCAGATATTTGGCATACAGGTAAACATTAAATCTACAGACAGTTTGGTCTCCTGAATACAAAGAATATCCAGAGAGTGATCCATCACCAATCCATGCATAGCTTTTTGTCGAGGGAAACTATTCAAACCCATTACATTCCATGATAACACAATCATTGGGTGGATTGAGGGAAATGTTCATCTAAGGTTTTAACAACCCCTAATTCCACCAATAAATCACCTACAATTTTGATTCTATCTTGATCCTTTCTTCACCCAGCTTTTGAGGGAGTGGAAGAGGTGACTTTCTTGAATGATCATTGCATTAAAACCAGTGCCAAGGAAGGTCCTTTATCTTTCCTACCAGCTTCAACATCCTTCACCAAATCTACCCATCTAACCTCCTTATCTTGTAGGCCATGCGAAGCCTCATGTGTCTCCTCCTCTAGCCTTAAAGAGCTCCCCAAAGTCAGTTGGACCAGCATATCATGTACCTCATTAGGACCTAAAATTTGCTTATCTACCTCTAGCGCATCCCCCTAGGCCTCTAATGGAATGCCATCCTTGATGGCCATATTGTCAAGGGCCTCAAATTTGTTAAATCCCAAATCTACTTACCTGTCAGCATTCCTGCACTTTTGGCCTCAACCTTTTGCATGGCACCTGACTGGTATAAATCCATCCATACCAGCACCATTTTGATCAGCTGATCCTTGCACCATACTTGCACTATTTTCAAGATTTTTCCCTTTACCCCTATTAGGTAGGGTTTTTGCATTATCAAGAAGGGCTGATCATCCAATCCCCTTACCGGCCAATGCTATAATTGGCATTGAGGATTCAGGACCTGTCTCATTATCTTTGGTAGCCTGCGAGCATTGGCGATGCAAATGTCCATATACATGAAAAATTTGGTAGTAGAATGAAATAGACTCATAATCTATCTATTGTATCTGGGATGAGGTTCTCATACAAATCTCCATGGAATCTGGCAGAGGATTATTCAAGTCAATGTCCATGCACACATGCATATGAAATAACCTTTTTGTCTAGTGATTGATGAGCAATAGCGGTTGGTTTTCCCAGCATGGCTACTATCTGTTTGAGGATGTCCTCCTACCAAAATTCTAATGGAAGTCATGGAAGGCGCACCCAGACCAGACCACAAGCTGGTAGTTCCTCAGTTGAATTAAACCCAGCATGCCAGGGTTTGAGAAAAAGACCCACACAATTGTAGAAGTAGGGACCCCCTTAAAAAATTCTATTCCTATCCAAAATAGAAGAAAAATTCACCAAAAAATAACTATTACCTGCCAACATAATGTCAAAATCCCCTTCTACTTGCCAAGAATGCCGAATCTAGGCTTCCAAGGCCGTCAGGGGGATTCGAATGCCGAAGAATTTGCAAATCAAAGTATGTGTGGAAATATAATCCACATCTTCTTGCACTGCTTCACGGGGAATGACCAAAACTGGTTGATCTTGGCTCCTTAATAAACATCCATTCACTTTGCTCAGCTTCGAGCGCTCGTTGCTGTAAAATGTTTCCTTTCCAAGAGAGCTCACCCCAGGTAAAGACACGTCCTTCCTGGGGCCTGTCGATAGGCCACCTATCACACCTTCACTCACAGCCATGATTCCTCCTCCTCCTAATCCAATTACCACATATTTATAATAATAGCTACAAGCATTGACCTTTATTGATTTCTAGCAAGATTTATATCCCTATGTCATATGCTTAAGCTTTGAAACCACTTCCTATTGGAATTTGAGTTGTATATTATCCTCTATAATATATATGAATATCATTGATCTTTAATTATTTGTCTAAGTTTTTGAAAGATCTATTTGACCAACCATATTTGATTCCTTATCTATTGAGAGAAAGAGGATAATTTTAGGTCATCCTATACCATGCATACACTTTGGTGAACCTGGTGTGAATCTTATCCCACATTTAATTAGATTAGTTTCATTTTTTTCATTTTATATTCTTAATAACATATTCTAAACCATCATGTTTAATTTAGTATCAATGTATTGGATATCCTAATATTATTCATTATTGTTAACAACTGTATTTGCCAACCCAATACCATATCTTATTTGTCAACTAACTATATCAGCTAACCTTATACCATTTATTATATTTCTACCAATTTTATCATCTACCATAATATTTTTGAGTGTTTTCCATACTATACCATATTAATTGATATGGATTTGTGTGTGTTTCTAAATATATCAACTAAATTGATATAGTTTTATTTGATAAATTTCTAATTCTTAATTTATCAACTAACCTGCTATTATTATATTTAATATTTCAATTCATTACAATTGTTTAACCATAAAATGAAATATGTTGTATGTTTTCACTTTATATCTTAGTTTTAAGAATATATAAATGAAATGGCATAAGGGTGATAATCAGATCTATAACATGCAAATTAAATGTTAAACTCAAAAATAAGCATACATTGAATTTATTATGTTGAGTAGTCTAAATATGGAAATTATAACTAGGCTTGGTATCAAAATGAAAAAAAGAGAAGTACTTAGATTATTCTAATGATAATATAATTTTGGATCTAGAATAGGTTGAAATTAAGTAGGAATATATTTTTAAAATAGTTGTTAAATTTTGGATTTGGTACCTCTAGCTATCTGGATATTTGTGTCAACCCTCGACAATTGTGTCAATTCTATTATGTGATTATAATGATTGTTTGATATATAAAATATCAAGTGAAATAGGATTTAACCACCTATATGATTCAAGGTTTTGCTTCACCTTCTCTCTGGTGCATTCATATATGGTTTATGGAAAGTCCCTCCTTGTGAAATGGAAAGACCCTAGCTTTCTATATTCAATATGACCTTGGGGAAAATGATTTTATGAGAACATGATGTCAAGCTGACCCTAATTACCACACTATAAAATTGTGCTTCTTACATAGCCAATATTCCAAAAGAGAGCCTCAAAATCATGTAGTTATACCCTACGTGTCAACTTGTGTGTGAATCCTACAATGTGTGTAAAGCAAGTACAATAGTGACCTAGATTGCAACTTATAAAATTGAGATCTTAGGTTAATTATTTAGTACTTAAAACATATAGATGTGTTTTATCTATGGCTGGTATGAAAATAGGGAAGATTTGATCAATTGAATGCTTGATAGAGTCCTTTTGATAAGTGTCTTGGTCTATTTGGTCTTTCCTATGTGAGGAATGAATGAGGGTTCATCTTATATTTATATCAATCCTTTGAGAGTAATAACTCACATTAAATCACTTAGGCTAACCATTGGAATACATTTCATTTTCAAATTAGATGACGTTAGGGAATTTTACACTTGTATTGGCATATGATAGTAATGTCGACACTAATATTTATCCTAGATGTTAGTGTTTAAGGAGTATAAAAATAGGTAGAAGATTATAACTTGTAGAGTTATAAAATAAGTACATTTTAAGCATTTTTAGAAATATAGAATATCTATGTCATAAATATAATTCTAGTCATAGTAAGAGATAGGATAAGGGGCATACTATAGAGAAGATGTGAGGTTTGCATAATCCAATAAAAGTATAGAACTAAGAGGAATAACCAAGGTCTTAGTTTTCCAAGTGTACAAGGGTGATGTGCTACATAATCAAAAAATATTTTCTACCTTTCCCTTGTTTAATCTATTAATTAAATTTATACTTTAAATGAAATTAATAGGTACGTACGTGTGTATGCACACCTTATCTTTTATTGAGTTTAATTTGAGATATTTTTCTGGTGATTGACCTATAACCAAGATCATGTTATAGTGTAAAATTAGTGAATATAATTTCTGTTGATATTACTTAAAATAGATTGATATGAAAGAGCAAGCTTTAAGAGTACACATGTGTGTTGATGTAATTGATTTTCCTATTGACAAGTTATTTTTGAAAATATGTATCATTATAAGGATCTAAAATTAAGATATTAGAATAAATATAAATAAATATTCTAAGTATATATATCCAAGGAGATAGAGAGAAATATTGGAAGGCACATGCCCCCAAATTTGGAGCAAAAGTGGGTTGCCACCTATTAGTTGAGATTATTTCAAAAGTGCAACCCAATAATACTTATAAATTGGTGATGCTAAATGATCAAGTGAAACCTAAAAATTTGGAAAGATTGAATAAGTTTATCACCTCAACCATACCAAAAGGAGAACAAACTACTATAATAGATTACCCCGATATGCTATGTAAAAGTATATAGGCTATTAGTACATCTTATGATTTTAAAATATGAAATTTATTTAGATTTTTAAATATTAGGTACATGTTACATGACATATGCACTTTAAATGTCTCATTATGGAACTATGTATAATAATAGTACCAATGAATATAATTCTACCACGAATATGAACCTGAATCATATAATTATGTGTTTTAGCCAATTTAGATAACTCTGTAAGTGTGGAGGACATGTTTCCAAATCATTCCTCTGCTATATGTGGATAAATATGAAAATTGATATAAGTTCAAATGTGGAGGGCATGTTTCCAAAACATGAACCCACTATAAACTAGAGATGTTGAATACTGAATAGGTGTGGAAAACATGCTTCCAAATCATGCCCACACTAAATATATGAACTGATATAAGTACCATATACTAAATAAATGTGGAGAACCTCCATCCCAGGTATGCCTCCATTAAATATAAAAACTGTGAATATGTGGAATCCATGCCCATGTGACTTGCCCCCCACTAAATCTATAAACTAATATAAACCACAAATATTGAATGAGTGTGGAGAACATGATTTCAAAGCATGCCCCACCTAAATCTAAAAATCATGACAAGTGTGTAAAATGTGCTTACCAAGAATTCCCCCACTAATACCCCCTCTTGATGTGAGGTAAAAATAATAAATGGGAGATACCTCACCTTAAAAGGGTAAGATAATTGAAAAATCTATGACTGTAACCATGTAGAATATAGAAGGGACATGTATAGGTAAATGTATCATTGAAGTGTATAGAACCATTGTGATCACATGTAGGCCTTAGATGCATGATAAAGATAGTGGTAACATATATATATATATATATATATATATATATATATATATATATATATATATATATATATATATATATATATATATATATATATTAACAACATAATATTAACAAGCAAATAATCACACACATAAGAGCACTCAAATTCAAGTCAATAAGAATGTTTAAATTCCACACAATTGAAGGGATATGATTTAGTCAAATGTCCATGAAATCAAGGATGACATATTCAAATGTCCATACCATAAACAATGACACGAAGTAAATGTCAAAGAAAGCATACATAGGTATGGGGGCCATAAGTAAAGGATCATATTCAAATGATATAACAAGTAAGACAAGACACCTAAGGAAGTTCATGAATACAATCATAAGAAACTATAATAAACATGTCATAGTGTCCCATAGATGTAATGTATTAAAAATTATATCAAGTGTATAGCATATTAATTACCTTGTGTCACAAATAATCATGGATTATATGCATATATAATTACATATGTAATATCAAACATGATAGTGTAGAGTGATCATCAGATCATACAACTTATGTGTATCAAAATTAAATAATCTAATGCTACCAATGTCCATATGACATGAGTAGAGGGAAAGCCTGATATTCAAAATAGAAGTGTATCATGTATCTATGTATACATGTATCACACTGAATGTAGAAGTGTGACACTTATGTTTTTTTATGATTAACTAAGTATGTGTTCCATTAATATGGAAGTAACATATGGACGTCAAGGAGCTAATAGAATAGGTAATTATTGATAGTGTTTTTTTAATTTTTTTAATGTTTTTTAAATTTTTTTGGTATTTTTGGATTTTTTTACTTATTTAATATATTTATATAAGTGCATGATGTTAATTGGTATTTTTAAAGGGTTTCCTTCAAGTGTATCAAGGTGGTATATAATGTTTCCCTTCCTTTTTGTAACTATAAATGGACCCAACCAATTTGGTTTAAGATTTGCCTTTTTTTAATTTTCTACATTGGTATTATTTTGATTTTATTTTAGTATTAGGTCACCCAAATTAAAGTCACATGGATTAAATATTTTTTTATATGCTCATTTTACACATTATTGATAGACATGTAAGTACTCAATAGCATGTGTACATTTTTTAGTCAATCACTCTAACTAATGCAATCATTTTTCATAATATTCATTATATTTGATGATGTCTACTAAAGAGACACATAAATAGGGTATCTCAAGTTTGACTAGTAATAAGGCCTCTATACCATATACCAAATAATAAGGTATGGTCTAAGCAGGTGTGAAAAAACTAGTGAAATATGCCCATAAATCATATACCATATGTTGGTGCCAATTTATTTTGCATTGCTTAAATACTTTGCTAAGTATTTTTATAATTATTTTATTGGTTACCTCTACTTAGGCATTACCCTACATGTGTTAAGGTGTAGAAAAGGTATGTTTAATATTTTTTTTACTAAAAAATCTTTATTGTCTTATTTTTACAATGATATTGTATTTTAATAAATTATGTCTAAAGGTATGCCAAAATAGGAGATGATATTTGTCATCAGAAACTTGCATATGTCATCCCCTATCATAAACTCAAGTGGAATTACTTCTACCCATTTTATAAAATATTATTTAGTTATATTAATAAGTTTGTGTTAGCTATTAGATACCATATTTAATTTACCTATCAAATCAAAACCCCATAAGGAAAAGGGACATGGTGAAAAAATTGGCTATAACGCATGCCACTATGCATGATTCAAATTATTATATTTTTTTCATTGTAAACATAAGTTTTCATGTTTGATACTTTCTTGTTTTATTTAAGGTCAATAATAACCTTTGTGTAAAAAAAATTTAGGCATGGTATGTCTTCTAAAATTCCCACCACACTTAGTATCAAGCATTTAGAGGAGTGAAATGCAAGCTTCATCTTTGTTTAATCATCAGAGTAATTTTACATCAAAAACTCATTTGAATAAATCATTTCCAATTATAATGTGATTAATTTTTTTACACTATAATTTCCATCTATCATTTTATGTAAAATTATTTAGTATATAGGCTCGATAAATAAAATTATAAATATTAATGTACCATTATGTGTTTATAATACTATGGGTAATAACAAGAACAACCAAGGCATTCATTTCATCATAATAACTATAAGGATTTTATATTTATCAGATTGTAAAGTTTATGTGAGCATTGTTATAAGTCATCAATGATGTTGTGCTTTCTATAACATCTAAATAGTGGTTATCTTTATGTGGAATACTATCGATATAAATGTGCCAAATGTATGTGTGATTTTATCTACCATTTATTTATATGGTACAAGATGTTATTTTTTTATTTTGGTAATGATTATTAACTTGATTAAAAACCAATTAGGAATCACAAAAACATGGATGTCTTTTATATCTAACTTATTTTCTATGTATAATTTGATGAGCAAGGCCTCATATTCAACTATACAATTGTTGAAAGAAAAAGCTAATTTATAAGATAAATGCATATATTATCCTTCAAGAGTACAAAAAACAATGCCAAAATTGGCTCCTAGTTGACATTTTTATTCATCAAAGAACATTATCCAAGGAGTTGATGATATATTATATGCCTTGAAATCATCCTTAAAAGCCTCACTAAGTCAAAAAGAGTCTAGTAAATGAGTTGTAACCAATTGGTCAACTATGACTTGACCTTTTATTGAATTTAGGGTTAAACAAATTAGATTAAACTATGTGAGTTGAATCACTCATTTTTCTATGTATCCAGTTAGATTTATTTTTTTCATTAGGAATTTTAATCGATCTTCCATAATGATAACATCAACCTAATTATTAGTAAAATAATGTCAAAATTTATTAGTAGTGAAAACCAAAGATAAAATTATTTTTTCCATGGTTGTATATTTACATTCATAATCAACTAGTTAGTGACTGATATAATAGATTGCATGTTCTTTGTGATTATCATCAAATTGTGATAATAAGGCCCCTAGGGATTCTTGGTAGCTAATATGTAAAGAAGTATTGGTATATATGGAATATCAGGAATATATACTAGTGGGATTGATAAATAGGTTTTTATATTGTCATATATTTGTTGACATACATCATCCCATATGAATTGCGTATCTTTTTTATCAAACATATGAAATTTATTGTTTCATCAATTAATTCAGCAATGAAATTTTGAATAGCTTGAATTTGGCCCTATAAACATCATAATTATTTTATATTGTATGGTTTTGGAATTTATATGATATATTTTACCTTTTTTGGACCAACCTCAATGACTCACTAATATATAATGTATCTTATGGGTTTTATCAAAGATACCACAAAAATACAATTTTTTGGATTTAATCAAATATTGAATTTACATAGGATCTCAAATATTTATCATAAATTAATAACATGATATCGAAAGTGTTTTTATTTGGTAAGTAAATCATCAACATAATCCTCAGTGACTTTTTGTATGAAATCATGAAATATATGAGTCATGTCCCTTGTCTATGTGGCTCTTGCATTTTTTAATTTGAAATGCATTAATATGTAGTGAAATGTCTCCCAAGGAATGGTAAATGTTGTCTTTCCTTGATTTTTAGAGTTAATTTTTATTTGGTTATATCTTTTGCAACCATTCATAAATGACAATGTCTCATATCTAGCAATGTAATCCATAATCATGCCTATATTAGGTAAAGGGAAGCCATATTTAGGGAAAGCCTTGTTTAAATCATGGTAATCAGTGAAAAATTGAATGTCAATAGTTGGTTTTTCAATAGGGAAATTGTTGGACACCTAGTAGTAATGTATGATGGTTCCTATAAAGTTATGATCTAAAAGTTTTTGAATTTCATCTTTTACCAACAATGCTAGTTTAGGATGATTTTTTCATATTTTTTGTTTTATCAAATTTAAATGTGGGTTTAATAGTATATTATCCATTTCTATTGATGGATTGATCCCAAGGATATCTAAATAATCCCAAGAAAAGAGTTAAATAAAATCATGAGGAACATATAGATAGGATTTTCCTTCATCCTCTTACATCATTGCAGTTAGTAGAAATGGTTTAGGGTCCTCATATGTTGAATATATTTGATTATTTATTTATTTAACAAAGTACATTTATCTATGATAAATGGTATGGTAGGAATATTATTTTATCCATCATATTGGATTTATGGATTATCACTCTCACTAATGCAAGCATGTGCAGAGGTGGCATGAGGAAACCTTTTCTTATGATAGAATGAAGGGAGATCCTCATATGACCCCAAATACTCTAGTAATGATTCATTATTGGAAAAAGCATCCATTATTAGAGTTTTCAATGGATCAACATCATAAATTGAATGATGGTTTACTACTTAGAGCTTGATTATGGATATATTCATACATTTGGTTTTGGAATTTCAATAACAAATTGCACTTTAAGGGATATGTTTGTTTTTATTAGCTTTATTTAAAAAATGCAACCGTTGATTATTTGTATTATTTATGGGATAAATGAGTTATGTTATTAATTACTCATTTTTACCTAAACCTTGTCCCTTGTACCCATATTTGAGTAAATATTGAGAAATAAAATAAGATTTATATACATGTAGTGTGCATTGGGTCGATGGTTGAACCATTAAATAATGCTTGAATAGATTAATATCCATTATGAATGTATAAATGAATCCCAGATGACTAAATTTTAATCATGAATGTAACTTGGATGGAACCACATACATATCATGTATATAAGGTCCTCCCAAAATAATGTTATAGTTCAAATCATTTGGCATAACCTAATACAAAGTGGATAATGTATGTGGTCCTACTATAATATTCAATGTTATCTATCATAATACTTTCCATGATATATTATCATATCCTTTGATACTAATATTATACTTCTCTAAATTTTATGGTCCAATGCCTATGATAGAGAGAAATTCTATGTTGTAAATGTTGAGTTTAGAACCATTATCCACAAGGAATCATTTTACCATTTTTTGAAAACACACACCTAGATATATAATGGAAAAAAACTATTTATAAAGTGTTGTGGAAGTAAATTGTCCTTTTAAAGGATATATTATTCTTATTCCATTTTATGGTGTTTAAGGTAGAGGCCAAATATGATGGCTTATCATTTTAAGGGAGTAAGGTCATACATAAGTCATCTCAAAGAACATCCTTTTAATGTGAAGAACTATGTAGCAAGCCACTTAGAAAACTTTGGTCCATAGTGTACTAGGATTTGGAGAAAACATGTCCTAGCGAAGAAGGTTTCTTCATGTACTCCTATTTTGGTCTTGTAGTGATAGGTAAACTATCATTATGAACATTATAACAAGAAAGAGTATGTGGGAAAATAGGTTTTACATTCTTTATGGATCAACATGTGATAATTAGGTGTGGGATATAAAAATTGAAATCCACTATAATTTATTAGGTCATGAAATAATTCAAATAACTCTCTATGGGAAAAATTAGAGAAAACTTCGGAGTGATTGAGTTCATAAATAAAAAAATAAAAAATCCTAAGTGAACTAGGGTTTGATGTTCAAAGACTAGGTTCATCAAATGTTTAACCCTAAAATGAAATATGTTGTATGTTTTCAATTTATATCTTAAAATAAAAAATATAGAAATGAAATGGCACAAGGGTGATAATGAAATATATAATAGGCCAATTAAATGATAAACTTAGATATAATCATACACTGAATTTATTATCTTAGGAAAGTATAAATATGGAAAGTACAACTAAGCAAGATATATAAATGAAAAATAAGATAATTAGTTTGATTATTTAGATTCTAATATAATTATGGATCTAAAACTATTTAAAATTAGGTACGAAGGTAATTATGGAACATTTTTCATATTCTAGATATCATTCTTCTAGCTATTTGGATAGTTGCATCAGCCTTGGACTATTGTGTCCACACTACTATCTAAGTTTAATAATAGTGTCCTATATAAAATATCTAGTGAAACTTGATGTGACCACATGGATGCTTATGGGTTTTACTTTACCTTCACTCTGGTGATTTCAAATCTATGTCATGGATAGTCACTCCTTGTGAAATGGCAAAACCTTAGCTTTCCATCTTCATGTGACATTGGGGGAAAATGGGTTTGTAGGCGCATGGTGTCAAGTTGACCCCAGTGACCCCACTATACAAGGGTGATCCATACATATCCAAAACACTAAAATATGACCTCATACTCATGTAATTATCCACCACATGTTGGCTTGTGTGTGAATCATGTAATATGTGTAAATAAAGTAGAATAATGACCTAACTTATAACTTGGGAAATGTTGATCTTGGGATACTCCATTAATAATTTAAACTTGTATATGTGTTGTAACTATGAATGGTATGGAAATAGAGAATATTTGATCAATTGAATGAATTATAAAGTTTTATTGATAAGTTCCTTGGTCTCTATGGTCTTTTTTAGGTGAAGAATGAATGAGGGTTGATCTTGTATTTATATCAATACCTTTTGAGTAATAACTCACATTGAAGAACTTGGGTTGACTATTGGAGTATATTTCATTTGAAAATTGGATGAGTTTAAGTCATTAGACATTTACATCAGGACAAGATATTAATGTCGATGATACTATTTATCCCAAATATTAGTGTTTAATGAGTAGCAATATAAGTACAAGATCAAAACTTTTAGAGGTGTAAGATAAGTACACATTAAGCATTTTGGTAAAGATATAATGTTTGTGTCATAAATATAAGTCTATTTAGACTAAGATATGGGCCAAGGATAAAAATATATAGTATATGTGAGTCTTATAGAATAAAAGGAAGTTTATGACTATGAGTAACATATAAGTTCTGAGTTTTCGAAGTGTACAAGTCTAAGGTGCTACATAATCACAAAATATCATCTAAGTTGTAAATTTAGATTTCATCCTAAATTATTATACATGTTTTTTTTGTTTTTATTGCTATAAATTATGCACCTATAGTTTTAGAAAAAATAATATTTGTTTATCTAGGCCAAATGGTCATCAATTTTACCTAAGTCATGGTGAGAGATGTATTTCCCCAATACTCATGCCATTAGACAACACTATTTATATATTTTAGTTTTCACATACCTCATGAAATTATAGAAATTACTAGGTTTTTTTTTATGTCCATTATGATTCCTTTCAATTTTTTGATTTTTTAATACACTAAGTAGTGGTTATACTCAATAAGTTAATATCAACCTACCTCATAGATGATATAGTGCAACTAGGAGACAATGGAATTATCTATATTTAATGTCCTTATGGTTATGTTCACTATTTATTAATAGGATTATTATATCTAAGAGCCTATAAATCAAACACCCCTACCTACTTATACCTTCATATTTTTATTTTTATACTACTTAGTTAAATTTTCAATTTGTTTATCTTTCAGACTATATCATCCAACCCAATTCCTTTCTATGTTTTGTGATAGTTGTATTAGTTAATTCTCTATATTTTTATGTGATTTACCAACTAAATTTACTAGCCAATGTGTTTCTAATTTTTATTCTTAATACAATATCCATTTAACCTAATTCACTTACTATTGTATCACCCAACCCAGTATAGTCATTTTTATTAGCTATCATTATCACCACATTTTTACTAAAATTTATCAGTTAATGTATTATATTATATTTCATAGACTCACTCACTAATACATATTGGATAACATAATACTTTATATATTCAACTCCATAGCTATAACATCAAACCCAATATAATTTATTGTTTAAATCTAATATCTAACTATATCAGCCTTTCTGATACTATTAGATTCCTATGACCAACCTTTTTATATATTACATTTTAAATATCCTTCATGATGACATAACCTATTATATTTTTAATTTTAAGCCTTTAACCATTTATATTATATATGGGTTACTCTTTCATCCAGACATTATCCACCATTGATGACAATCCCTCAGTGTGTAATTTCTCTCAGCATCACCCTATATATATATATATATATATATATCAAATGCAACATGGTTGAATTAAACCAAAATAATGATCTATAAGATCATACCTATCTTATTAATAATCTTGATGATAATATAATTTATACTTCAAACAATAATGGAATTCTTAATAATATTCCCTCATCAACTATAGTAGTAGGGGAAAAAATAATCACATTGGGAATTGTTATCATGAGACCAATGTTTATAATTGCAACCTCATCCTCAAATTAAATTTCCAAGTCATCCATTCATCAGATATTGAATTTATAAGGACTAAACAAAAAGGTATTTGCTTGTATAGTATTAAATTATCTTATTTTTAGACTAGCATTGTGTGAAAGCCAAAATGCCTAGGTCTCTTTGACATGAAGATGCAAAAAGAGACTAGTACATAGGGATTAGTTCTAAATAATGAAGATAAATCTCAATATGTTAAAAAATGGTTTCATAATGTTATATAAATAATTCCTCATACTCAAATCATCAATTCTCGTGCCAAATCATATAGTTTCCCATCTACACCCTTGTAAAATGTAGACTATGATCTCAACTATGTAGTGTTCTCTTTATAAGCTGACATAAAATATAGATGAAAGTGAAAACTAAAAATACTATTAGAACATATTAGGAAAAAAATGATTTTGGGAAGTTATACCTTTATACATAATCTCTCTTAGCACCTTTCATAATCTCTCAGTGAAACTATGCAACTAACTCTCTGCATAATCTTCAGTATACACCCTCTACATAGAATTACTTAGTTATATATACACATACATAATTGAGAATTTAAAAATAATGGAATTACATGAAATAAATCTACTAACTGTGTAGGATGATGAGGTAGAACCTAATCATATCCCTACATGTCCACACATCAATAGACTAGTCCAATTAGATTGATATGTTGCAACCATAAATGGGGATGGTAGTTAAACCTGATTGGAAATTAAGGGAATCAAATTATAATAGAATAAAATTCAAGGTATCTTTTAGAATGTAATAACATGACCACATGCCACCTTTATATACCCATACAACTTTCATTCTCAGATGCACACATGGATCCATGACTAACCTTATAGCTACTACAATGATCAAATTATCAGATCTAGATTAGATAAGCATGGATTATAGTATTTATTGTGAAAATATTGATTATATTAATAAAACATGAACTATAAACACTAAATCCAAATTCAAATTCCTACCTACCACCTCAATTGGTGAATTTATCACATAGGACCTTGCCTAGCATTATATAAACCTTGAATTTTATTGTAAAAAGGTTGACATTTTTTTAGAACTATAATGTTGCCAAAATTTTCCCTCCAAGATCCTTATAATTGTATAACAAAGATTTTCATATTAAAGTTTGTAATATTTCATTAAACCTTTTGATTAATAAGAATTGATTTAATTTATTCGTGCTCTATGTTCTGTATGCATTTATGGTTATTAATCTTTGTTTATAAATGTCCATCCCTCTCATTACCATTCTCTATTCACACCTCTATGTCAAACCAAAAGTCTTTATAGGTATCATGTTGTGTATAAGTGGGTCTATTTAGGTATTATCTATGGACCATTTATCATCTCTCATAATGTTGCATTATGTTACCTTACCTCCATGTGAAACACTTATGCATCACACCTAATTTAAAGATATAGTAATTAGTTTATTAGTTATATTATGTTGTTTAGGGGGTAAGGACCTCACTCTATCCTTGGTACATCACCTTTTTTCATTCCATCAACCCTATTAACTTTTATCTCAAATTTTCATGCATCAAGTTTAGTTTTAATACTATTTTTATATTTCATTCTACTCATTATAGGTTTTTTATGTTAGTCTTAAACTAGGTGCATATGGAATAGACGTAATTTGGCCTATTCTAGAGGTTTGTCTTAAGGAGGTAAAGAGTCACACACCTTAGGGGATGATCCCATTGTTACAATAAGACATCGAATCACTCTCTAGTTCATAAGTCCTTCAAAAGAGCCACACTTAATCAAGTATGAGAGTCATTCACATGCGAGTGCATGATTTGAGTGATAACAGTTTTTGGCACACCTAGTGGGACCAAGTTTGAAATTTTGTAAGATATTGGTGTTACTCCTAGAAATTCAAGTTTTGAGACACTTTTTACATCCTTTGGTGACTCTGAACATTCTTGGTTTATAAAAATCAACCTTTCATATATATGCCAAGATAGATGAGATCATCTTCAAGGAGAACTAATTTTTATTTTATTGAGATACCTAAAAATTATATAAGAATGAGATTTAAAGTAACTTTAACTCATATAAGGAGGACAAGGAATGAAAGATTATTTTTTCCTAGATCTCACTTTATACCTCCATTTGGTTGATTCCCTATGCATAGAGTAAGATTATTCCTTATTACCTTCATGAATATAGAGAAAAACCAACCCTTTGTTACTTTTAATGGAATTATTTGATTGATACTTCCCTAGTATGATGATATTCCATAGTTGACCTTTATATCATCTTATAATTTACTATAAAAAAATTTAGTTATGCCTATAAAACACATATAAGACATAACAAATATTTTCTCTATCCACAATGTTATCAAATATAATGTCATAGTGTGACACCTTACCTCTTCTTTGAAAGGGAAAATGATCTAATTGTAGTTTAGCTTGTACCCTGGTTATATTCATAATTGGGATGAGTTGGGTGCATAACTATGCATGTAATTTGAATAAAATAATGACCACCTATCACTGATGGAGGAACTCGTGACCATAAAAAGGGATCCACATGATGAAATGGTTGAATTCAACTTTAGATTCTATAATGCATGGGATTGAGTTCCACTTTAGGTAAGGATTAATCATAACACTACATTATTATACTTCTTGAGAATGTTGAATAATGATGTGGTTTTAATGATCCAATTTATGTGTGGTGAAGTATTACCAAATACCTATGAGGTCACTATGAATGCAAATAAATTATTTTTTCAAGCATAGAAAATTTCACCTAGACCCCCTATGCCTTTATATCATAATCCCCAATGTATAAGTTCACCTTCCCTACCTCCCATTCCAATTTTGGCCCACATTCCTATTATTATCATCTCACCATTCCATCAAATTTTGTGCCCTTGAATGAGATACAAGAGTTTAAATCCTTATTAAATAGATTTTTAAATGAGTTAGTGGTACTCAAAATGTGTTAATTACCAAATTATATGCCTTATCAACCTTTTAATTATATCAATAAAAAAATCCTCCCTACCAACATGTTGCATAGACTCAAAACTAACTTACATATAATAGAGAATTTTATGCACCAAATCCTAACACTATGAGTACTTCTATGAATTTTGTACATATGCAAAATAACATGGTGTAGGACTATAAATGGTATTATCTGAGTGATCATCAACATGATAAAGTCATGTTCATGATTGGAGTGATAAATGGGGTACCTACAATGTAGACTGTACCACCTCCTTAGGAGCCTTCATCTATTTCACATCAAACAAGGGATAACCATAGGAACGAACATAAGATTAAGATAGATATACCCTATTAAATTGATAGGAGTTTGAATTCAATTATGAAAACAAAAATAAAATTCTAAGTATATAAATCAACCCATTTATTTTTAACACAAGATTCAAAAATATAGCAATGGTGGAGGAACCTTCTTCTCTAGTGCCTTCAACTTTTATGCCCCAAGTTTAATGTGTAAATACCCAAGTCAAATCACCTTTGAAACCTTCATTTCTCATAGAACAAGTTGATGTAAATAAATCCAACCAAAAAATAGCATTTAGGTGTGGGAAGATACTAAAATTCATAAGGATAAGGTCAAAGGGATTCAAATCCCATTTAACATAGTCAAAAAGATGAAGAATATCAGACTAAGCATTTCTATTTGTGATGCTCTTGATGTTCCTACCAAAAGGAATTTATTTAATGATTCCCTAAGAATATTCTAAACTAATGAGACATCATATAATATTTTTAATACACATATAATACTATGCCAACCTAAGGGAGAAGTGCATATAAAGCAATCCACCCCTATTCTACATCACTTTGATCATCAATGAGCCTCTCATACATAAGTTCATTATAGATTTAGGAATTAATAACTCAATCATGTAAAAAAATTGTAGACATGTTGTGCATAGCATATTCTACCATCTTAAAATGGCTAATCCCATTACAGGGATTGATAGTTAAAACTATGGGAATTGTAAAGGATTTGATTCTCACTCTACATGTGTGTTAAATCCTTTCCATAACATAGGACATCATAGTCATTAACTTACCCTCTTAATTTTATAGATACCTATATCAATATTTCACTACAAAGGTGGGTGGATATTTATCTTCATATTGGTCACACATGTTACTCAGAACCAAATATGGGACCAATATGACCATTGAGGCTAAGCCTATTTAAAATAATCATATAGAGCCATACACTCCTTTCTTAGGTGATTCTAACCACACTTTGTTCAATAAAGAGGATAATTTAAATTTTTATGGGATTATAATATTTATTGAATAGGTCTAAAATGACTTAATTAATGAATGGGCACATACTAATTATGTGTGTGACCAATATGACAATGCAGAGGAAATAGGGGTAGGCACATACTAGATTCCTAATGAGGACACCATGTTAACTAACCTTGTAAAAGTGTAAGAAGAGCTCAAAGGCATAAGAAATCATACTTCTATAGATCCTGAAGTAAAAATGGTGTAGGAATAGGTGTTGTAGTAGCCTCCTCTTAAAAGGATAAATATTTATGTGTTTATATTATAATTTGGCTATATAATTAATGTTTTTGAGTATGAGGTGTTGATATAGCATCTCCAATTAGTGTATAATAAATTAATAAATGTGTTTCAAGATTTTGGAGATAGAAATTAAATAGTTCAAAGTGTGGAAAATGCCTAAAAATAATCTACTAAAAGCTTACAAACATATGGCATGAGACATGACTGAGGATTTTGATGTTTTCAATATCCATTCCATACCAAGGAAACATGATGATGATGATGATGATGATGATGATGATGATGATGATGATAGTATCACAACCATGTGTGCACAATATGACCTCCTATGTTATATATGAAGTGAGTCTACAAATCTTTTACAACTTTTATTCATACCATTATTCCCAAACAACACAAGAAATTGGTAAGTTTTTGAGAGTGATGAAAAAATTATCAAATTCCTACAAGATGAATATGATTTATATGCCAACAATCAACCTCAAATCCAAACTCAATATGAAGAGAAAATCATTAAATTTAAGGGAAAATATATTCCTAGGGGACTAGTCACATTGAAAACCATCTTTAATTTTGATGACCAACAAAAAAGTGGAAATAAAAACATGATAGTGAAGGAGGAAATTTGCAAGTCAATGGCCATATCTAATGATAATATCCTAAAATCCAATAAGGTATACTACCTATTGGTTGAATATTTTGTCGATCAATGTACTGATAAACAAAATAGGTCTAATCAGCCAAAGTAGGAAGACTGGTCATCCAAATGTGTAGGTTTACCACATCAAAAGGGTAGTAATCTCTCCTCTCATCAAGGGGAGGTTCCCTATAGATATGATTGATATATATATATATATATATATATATATATATATATATATATATATATATATATATATATATATATATATATATATATATAAATAATACTCAAGGTTAGGATAAACCATCCATCTCTCCTTTTTCAGAGATGATGGGTGCAAATCAAAGGAAAAAGCTCAAGGGAAATGATAGAAAGCACTCCTCTTCTTTCAGAAGTAATATTTAGCAAACCACAAGAATACTCTTGGTAGTAAAATCAAAATGTAACCAAGGACATAATAACTAGAAAATTGAGATGTAGCACAAAGTCTCCACCTGAATTGCCCAAGAGTGAGATACAAAGGACAATGAGGGCACAAAGTTGTCCCAAGGTCCTTTACATAGAAATGAAAAGAAAACACACTAAAGGAAATTATGGGGGCACAAATTATCTCCACAGTTGACTTCAGGACACCTTCCTAACTACTTTCACTAATTTTTCTAATTGAATTAAAGGAACAAAAAATATATTAAGGAAAAAGACATAAGAATAGTTTCCCCAATAACAAAGATATCACAACACAAAGTCTAAAAAATCACTTGCTTTCTTCTTCCAATAACAAAATATGATCAACAATCTGAGCTCAAAGTCTCAGTAATGCCTTTCAATTTGGGTAGAGTTTCATTTTTGATTGTCAAAAAAAACATTTATTTACAATAAAAGAGAGTCCCTTATATAGCCACTTCAAGAAGAACTCATGAATAATAACACATCATGTTACATTGAAATTTGTTAAGGAGATAGGATATAATTTAGGGGCATCTACCCATTTGTTTTTCTTAATGTAGAGAAACAAGTCATGCTATTGAAAATTTTTAACTTTCAATGTCCACCTGGCGATCTGATCCATCTTCATCGTTCCTCCTTTTTTGGTTAATTAAATCGGGTCTTGGATTCAATTTGTTATTTTATTCCTTAGTCACTTTTTGATAGTCTTGGCCTTAAAGCCTTTGAATGCATTTAGGACCATATATTTAAATCTACAATGATCAACATCTATTTTATGAGCTTTGAAATTGACGTTCACGCACCCGTCAATATGCTTTAAATAGCTATTCATTGTTCTAGAATTTGACGTCTTTGGGAACGTCACCCCTTGGTCTTTCTTTAGATTTCCTATCTTGCATCCTCCTAAAGGGAAGGTGAACCTTTGGCTTGGGGGAGTGTCCTTTAAGTTGGTAGCTGAGAGTCCCCTGTAAGGGCACCTGCCCTTTGGGGTCCTTCAGCGGCCTCTTCTTTGGAGTCTCTCGCAGATATTCCCCATGGACATTTTCCCTAGGCTTTCTTTGTGGACAAATTCTCATGGACAAAAAGCCCACAGACAAATTCCTGTAGATAAAAATTCCACAAAATTGTTCTAATTGATTTGTCTCTTTGGAAATTTCTTTGGGATTTCTACCCATAGCGCCTTTCTTGAATTCCTTCAGACTTTTTGTCTGAAGGAATTCCTTCGGACAAAAAGTCCGAAAGAATTGTTTCTTGCCTTAGTCTTTTTTGACTGCCTTTAAACAAAAAACCAAAATAATTACCTTTGTGGCTTCCTTGAAAATGACCCTTATGAAGGGTGCTTTTGTCAACCAAGTGCCCTCCGCAAGGGCACTTGTCCTTCAGGAGGCTTCTTCAAATTTTTGCATTTAACCGCTCCTTTGAACCGACTGAGTGAATTGTTTGATTGAATCAAAGCATTAAACCACTTGGTTGAACCAAACATTGAACCAAGATTTAAACCAAGCTTTGAACCAAAATGGTTCAAGCCAATGAACCCTTTTGATTAAACCAAAATCCATTGAACCATTTGATGAACCCTTTGAGTGAACCAAAGCATTAAACCGCTTGGTTGAACCAACTGTTGAACCAACTTTGTTTCAACAGTTCAATGGTTCATTCCCTTTTATTTGGCTAAGTCCTTTTGATTCTCATTAAACCAAATGTGTTGAACTTGTTGAACCTTGAACCCATTGAACCTTTCAACCAAAGTGGTTTAATGGTTCAACGGTTCAATAGTTCAAGCCTCAGAAACTTATTGAACCTTGATTGAACCTACTTGTAGAGGCCTTTAAACTTGAAAGTAGTTGAAATCTTTCTACTGATGTTGAACCTTAGAACTTGTTAAGCCCATTAAACCAAAATGGTTCAAGGTTCAACGATTCAGTCTTCGCTTAGAAGCTTGATGATGAACTCTTTTGGTTAAACTTGGTTATTGAACTGACTTTGAAATTGCCTAAGTGTTGAAAACTTACTTCTTTCCTTCACAGTCCATAGAAATAACCCTATGAAACCCATTGAACTTGATCTATAGAGTTCGTAGATTTTCTTTTCTTATAGAGTCTATAGATTTCTCTTCCTACAGAGTCCATAGATTTAAGCCTGCTGAGTCTGTAGATTTCCTTCCTACAGAGTCCATAGATTCAAGCTTGCAGAGTCCATAGATTCTAGCCTGTAGAGTCTATAGATTTTTGAGAAGCTTGAAAAATGAGAAATTTGAATGCCTAGGACAAATTTCAAAAAGGGAAGAGAGAATTTTGGTCTATAGGACCAAAATAGTTCAAATGTTGTCCCAAAAATGAGTGATATTTTTGGGGGACAACAGCTGGCTCCAGTTGGGGAACTTCTATCAATTGTAAAAAAGAATTGAAGGGAGTAGAAACTAGAATCTCTAGTGCCTTGAAGTATGCCATTGGGCTACGGAGTCATGTTACCCAGAAATGGAAGGCATGCAAAATGGAAACAAATAAAATAAAATAGAATTAAAAACTATACAAATATACATGTGTATATATGAAATGATCTGATATTTCATGAATTGAAGTATTTCAAATGCTACTTCTTGAGAGATAGTGAAATTAGTGCTCTATCCTAATAAACCAACAATAAGGCATTTTTTCCCTAGAAACAGTGACGGGTGAATGGAAATCTCCACCAAGAAACCAATTTTTGGCATCTTCCTCTTGGCTTTTTCTTCTTCTTGCTCCATGGCAAGACGTGGTCTTCAAACTGAAAACCATAACTCCTTGCTTTCTTGCCAAAGGGTTCCTTTGCTTGATTTTGATTTGTAGCAACATGGTCCATTACCATAATTGGTTGTTCTTCTGGTTTAGCATATCACATGATTGGATTTTCCACATCAAACTCCTAACAAACTATTAACTTAGCATCTCCTTTGATGTGAAGGAGTTTGATCTCTTCATTTTGAGCAATCTTCAATCCTAGTAATAGATATTTGCATCCAGCTATGTTGTTGGTGTTGATAAATTTCAAATTGCATGAAGAAAGAATATCTCCTTGAGGAGATGTCAACATAGTCCTAACTCCATTATTGGTAGAATAATTGTTGCCATCAGTTTCTAGGATCCAAACATCATCAGAGGCTAATATCCTTCCTTATTTGTATTGAACCCTACCAATTCTCTTGAAGTCTTGTTTGGATCAATTCCTAGATTGTCAGCTATAGGACTTTCATCTATAGAAATATGAACATTTTCTGTGGTTAAGAAATAATTACCCCTGCCTGAAGACTCAATCAAAATTTGTGCTGCAGGGGTTGATGTTTGGGTGACCACATATTTTACCTCCCTTTTAGGGAGCAATCTCTTCATTATGCCTTTGACAGGGATTGCTGCTTTAATTAGGTCCATGCTTAATTCTCCTCCCATGTCCTTGCAAAAATTCCATCCAAGCAAAATGCAATAAGATGCTAGGACGTCAGCCACCAAGACAGTCATCTTTATTCTATTGTCTGGAAAGGTTGTAAATGAAAATTGGGCATCTTTGATTTGCCCTAGTAGTGGTACTTGCTTATTCTCCATGGAGAAACATCTCCTAAATGTCTTGATTAGTGTGAGTCCTAGAGACTCATCTATTTTAGTAGGCATGACAATGTCAGATGTGCCTGAGTCTATAATACAGTTACTCAGCTTGTGACCATTAATCAACAGAGAAACATAGAAAGGTTCTATTTTTCCAAGAGTAGATGGGGGAGTAATGACAAGATTATTCAGAATAGGCGTGTTATTTAGAGAATCAAGAGTTACCTTTTTAGCTTTTTGTCTTGTAGGGATAGTTTGGTTCTTGACATATTAGACCAACTTATTCAATTGATCAAGATTGAACTACAAATATTCAAATTTAGGCATTCATATTTTTGTCTTTTTGACATGATCGATTATGTCAAATGGCTAAATTGAGCTAGGTACAGAAGAAGGTATTTCAACCTTTTGAGTCTTAGGAGGGATGGGAGGAGGGCTGGTTTTCAAAATTGAAGTAGAAGGTAAAGGTGAAATTGATGTACTTACCTTTTGGGCGATCACCAAATCCTTTGACTGAAAAGGTAGAGTGGTTCCACGCTTAGCAATTGTAATTGATGGTTGAGGTTGTTCCTCTATCTTCTCTTTATTAGCTTGCTAGATTGATTGGTTCTTAGACCTAGTAAACACTGCATATGATCCATCAAAAGCTTCTCCTTTGCTTCTGGGTTCATCTTGGTAGTTTAGGAAACCAATGTGGGAGTCACCAACTGATTCTTCTTGATTTTCTTTAAGGAGATCAACATCATTTTCTTGATTCAATTCATGCTAGAAAGAGAACTCTGATTCTACTTCAAGATATCCCATTACTCTATTTGGTTGGAGGAGCTTCCAAGGTAAGTTTCCCTTGTGGAGGAGGAACGTGATTCTATTTCCCTTGATTCCTGGCAACATTTCCTTGATATGACTGATTTGGGAATGTCCTTCTTGGCATATCTCTATATGAAGGAGCAAAAGACATTCCTTGCACCATTTGATTTTTGAGAGTAAGCAACTCATTTGCCAACTTCTGCACCATTGGATCTGTGGTGCTTGTAGATGAATATTCAGAAGATTATGAAGCTCTATTTCTATTTAGATCTCTTCTTATCTTCCCTACTAAGATGAGATCATCTTCTACCTCAGTGGCCAAATGTTGAGCTACAGTAAGATCTATTTGACCAACACATCTCAATAGAAAAATTACTTCAGGTAACTGAGAATTAATGAAGAAGCATTTGAGATTCTCAGCTATAGGTCGAGCAATTATAGGAATTCTATTTCTCAGTATGTCAAATTTGGATATGAAGTCTCTCATTGTTTCATGAGGTTCTTTCTTCATCTGTGTAAGTTGAGCCAGAAGTGCATGTGTATCTTCTGCAGGTTTGAATCTATCTTCAAACTTATCTTTGAGAGTATTCCAATTAGTCACTCACCGAGCCTATAGATGATAAAACCAATATGTAGTAGCACCTTGTAATGTTTCTACAAATAGCTTGACTACTACATCTTCAAATTCTACTCCAATTACTCCACATGCTATACTGAAGGCTGCAATGTGTTCATCAAGATGAACTTTCCCATCACCATAGAATTTGGGGAAATTCTTCATTGAACTATGTGGAAGCTCATGTAGAGGTAGAGTAAGATTGAGAGGACCAAAAGCATTACCCCAGGGGTCTTGAACTGCCATTATAGGATTATGAAAAGGAGGAAGAACAAATATCAGAGGGGTAATTATTGGCAAAGCTTTATCAATAGTAGAATTAGATACTTCATTTAGCAATGGAGATCTGAATTTAGTAGGAGGAAAGCTCTTGGTTCATTATAGATGAGATGGTGAAGGAAATAGATCAAAATCACTTTACTGTACCAACTCGAATATAGGGTCAACAATACCTTTAGCCCTTTTGATTTGTGTATACCTTGAATCTACCAGATTGTGAAACAAAAATGGAAAAGAATTGACCTTGCTTCAGTTTGAAGCTTGAGGCTTTAAACTACGCACTCTTTCCGAACAACTCTTATTTTTGTAGACTAGATAAAATAATAGAGGTGGAGGAAGATGGTAAGGCTATAAATGGATAATGGGTAAGACATGAAATGGAGTTGCCAGAGTCTATAATGGATATGGGTTATAATGATAAAGGGTAAGACACAAGTGATGTTTCAATCTAAAAATTGAGGTTCCAAATTGCACAAAATGATGTATATCCCCAGTAGAGTCACCAAAAATTGTTGGTTGAATATTTTGTTGATTAGCATACTAATAAACAAAATAGGTCTGATCAGCCAAAGTAGGAAGATTGGTCATCTAAATGTGTAGGTTTACCACATAAAAAGGGGACTAATCTCTCCTCTAATCAAGGGGAGGTTCCCTACACACACACACACACACACACACACACACACATACATACATATGGGTTATAATGATAATGGGTAAGACACAAGTGATATTTAAATCTAAAAATTGAGGTTCCAAATTGCACAAAATGATGTATATCCCCAGTAGAGTCACCAAAAATTGTTGGTTGAATATTTTGTTGATTAGCATACTAATAAACAAAATAGGTTTGATTAGCCAAAGTAGGAAGATTGGTCATTCAAATGTGTAGGTTTACCACATAAAAAGGGGACTAATCTCTCCTCTAATCAAGGGGAGGTTCCCTATATATATATGTATGTATGTGTGTGTGTGTGTGTGTGTGTGTGTGTGTGTGTGTGTGTGTGTGTGTGTGTGTGTGTGTGTGTGTGTGTGTGTGTGTGTGTGTGTGTGTGTATGTATGTATATATATATATATACATATATATATGTATATATATATATATGTATGTATATATATATATATATATATATATATATATATATGTATATGTATATATATATGTATATGTATATATATACATATATATATATATATACACACACACATCCATATATATATATATATATATATATATATATAGAAAATAATACTCAAGGGTCGGATAAACCATCCATCTCTCTTTCTTTAGAGATGATGCATGCAAATCAAAGGAAAAAACTTAAGGGAAATGATAGAAAGCACTCTTCTTTCAGAAGTAATATTCAGCAAACCACAAGAATACTCCTAGTAGTAAAAGCAAAATGTAACCAAGAATGTAATAACCAAAAAATTGAGATGTGGCACAAAGTCTCCACCTGAATTGCCCAAGAGTGAGATACAAAGGACAATGAGGGAAAAAATTCATCCCAAGGTCCTTTAATAGAAATGAAAAGAAAACACACTAAAGGTAATTATGGGGGCACAAAGTCTCTCCACAGTTGACTTCAGGACACCTTCCTGACTACTTTCACTAATTCTGCTTGTTGAATTAAAGGAATAGAAAATATATTAAGGAAAAAGACATAAGAATATTTTCCCCAATAACAAGGATATCATAGCACAAAGTCTAAAAAATCACTTGCTTTCTTATTCCAATAACAAAATATGTTCAACAATCTGAGCTCAAAGTCTCAATAATGGCTTTCAATTTGGGCAGACTTTCATTTCTAATTGTCAAAAAAAATATTTATTTACAATAAAAGAAAGTCCCTTATATAGCCTCTTCAAGAAGAACTCAGGAATAATAACACATCATGTTACATTGAAATTTTTTAAGGAGACAGGCTAGAATTTAGGGGCATCTACCCATTTGTTTTTATCAATGTAGAGAAATAAGTCACGCTATTGAAATTTTGCAACTTTCAATGTCCACCTAGTAATCTGATCCTTATTCATCATTCCTCCTTTTTTTGTTAATTAAATTTGGTCTTGGATTCAGTTTGTTGTTATGTTCCTTAGTCACTTTCTGCTAGTCTTGGCCTTAAAGCCTTTGAATGCATTCAAGACCATAGATTTAAATGTACAATGATCAATGGCTATTTTATGAGATTTGAAATTGACGTTCACGCACCTGCCAATATGCTTTCAACAGCTAGTTCATTATTCTAGAATTTGATGTCTTTGGGTACGTCACCCCTTTGTCTTTCTTTGGCTTTCTTATTTTTCATCCTCCTAAAGGGAAGGTGACCCTTCAACTTGGGGGAGTGTCCTTTAAGTTGGCAGTTGAGAGTCCCCCGCAAGGGCACCTACCCTTTAGGGTCCTTCAATGGCCTCTTCTTTGGAGTCTCTCATGAACATTCTTATAGACATTCCCCATGGACATTTTCCTTGGGCTTCCTCTGTGGACAAAAAGTCCGTAGACAAATTCTTGTGGACAAAAATCCTACAAAATTATTTTGATTGATTTGTCTCTTTGGAAATTTCTTTGGGCTTTCTGCCCCCAGCTCCTTTCTTGAATACCTTTGGATAAAAAGTCTAAAAGAATTGTTTCTTGCCTTAGTCTTTTTTGACTGCCTTTAAACAAAAATCCGAAAGAATTACCTTTGTGGCTTCCTTGAAAATGACCCTTTCAAAGGGTGCTTTTGTCAACCAAGTGCCCTTTTCAAGGACACTTGTCCTTTGGGAGGCTTCTTTGAATTTTTGCATTGAACCGCTCCTTTGAACTGACTGAGTGAAGCATTTGATTGAACTAAATCATTGAACCACTTGGTTAAACCAAATTTTGAACCAAGATTTTAACCAAAATGGTTCAAACTGATGAACCCTTTTGATTGAACCAAAAGCCATTGAACCATTTGATGAACCCTTTGAGTGAATCAAAGCATTGAACTGCTTCGTTGAACCAACCATTGAACCAACTTTGGTTCAATGGTTCAATGGTTTATTCCCTTTGATTTGGATAAGTCCTTTTGATCCTCATTAAACTAAATGCATTGAACCTATTGAACCTTGAACCCATTTAACCTTTGAACCAAAGTGGTTCAATGGTTCAACGGTTCAATGGTTCAAGCCTCAGAAACTTGTTGAACCTTGATTGAACCTACTTATAGAAGCCTTTGAACCTAGAAGCGGTTGAACTCTTGCTACTGATGTTGAACCTTTGAACTTGTTGAGCCCATTGAACCAAAATGGTTCAAGGTTCAATGGTTCAGTCCTTGCTTAGAAGCTTGCTGATGAACTCTTTTGGTTGAACTTGGTTATTGAACTGACTTTGAAATCACCCTAGTGTTGAAAACTTACTTCTTTCCTACATAGTCCATAGAAATCACCCTGTGAAACCCGTTGAACTTGATTTGTAGAGTCTTTAGATTTCTCTTCCTGTAGAGTCCATAAATTTAAGCCTGCTGAGTCCATAGATTTCCTTCCTGCAGAGTCTGGAGATTCAATCCTACAGAGTCCGTAGATTTCTAAGAAGCTTGAAAAATGAGAAATTTGAATGCCTAGGACAAATTTCAAAAAGGGAAGAGAGAATTTTGGTCTGTAGGACCAAAATAGTTCAAATGTTGTCCCAAAAATGAGTGATATTTTTAGGGGACAACACTACCTATATGAAATTGAATAATTCATTGAGCTAAGTATAAGTTATGATGATATCTTCTCATGGAGATATAAATGCCTTAAAGGTTTTGATGTAATATTATCCCAACATATGATTGATCTTGACCCCAATACCAGGCCATTCAGGCAAAAGTAGAGACCAGTTAATCTAAATCTTGAGCCCTTAATGAAGATGGATCTCTCAAATCTCATTGAGTGTAACATGATATTTCCAATCAAACATTCCTCATGGGTGGAAAATTTGATCCCAATGCACAAGAATAATGGAGATATCAACGTGTGTTTGGAATTCAAGGAACTAAACAAATCATCCCTTAAAGACAATTAGCCCCTTCTACCAATGGAACAAATTATGAAAATATTCATAGGTGAGAAATTTTTTTCCCTATTGGATGGTTATTCATGTTATAACTAAGTTATTTTGTAGGATTTTGATCAATTAAAAACTACATTCACCACTAAGTGGGGTACCCTTGCATACCAAAGGATTCCCTTTGGTTTGAAAAATGCAAGGGATACCTTTTAGAGGGCCATGGATATGAAATTCAATATATTCCTCAACAACATTATCTTAGTTTGCCTTTATGACATATATATTTTATTAAAGTGCATTATGGATCATTTGGTTCATCTAGAAGAAGTCTTTTTAAGATGTTAAGTGTTCAGAATCTCTTTGAACCCAAACAAGTGCATATTGACAATATACAAAGGAAAACTTTAGGGACACATCATATCCAAAGAGGGACTCATAATTCACCCCAATTGAGTTCAATCCATTCTATCACTCCCTCTCTTAGGTCACATCAAGGGTCTCTAAAGCTTCTTTGGAAAATAATCTTTTTCAAAAGGTTTATGCTACATTTCAAAAAACTAGTCAGACCACTCACAACAATGCTCAATAAGAGCATTCATTTAGAGCCTTGAATGTCAAATTAGTTTTAAGTCCATTAATCATGCCATAATATAATATCCCATCTGAATAAACCCAAATTATGGTAAATATTTCATCCTTTATGCATTTGGTAGAGCTAAAATCATCTTAGCTATTCTTGTGTATTATAAAAATGATAAACTAGAGTAGCCTATTGATTTCATTAGCCAAGCACTAAAGGATTATGAGTTATGTTATATATTTTTAGAGAATCATACTATCACATTAATAAGGGAACTCAATAATTTTAGACATATGTTATTTAATAACAATATTTGGCTCATGGTCTCACCCTCAAGTATAAATGATTTCTTAATCAATAAGGACATCGATGAGAAGAGAGTTGGTTGGGTCACATTGGTGATCAAATATGACATTGACATTTAAGTAACCAATATGGTATGAAGAAAAGGAATCTATGAGTATATATCATAGGTTGTAAATAATGAAGACTACATAATTCTTTCACTCTACAAGAGCCAACCAAAAGACCAAGGTGCCCAAATAGGCTAGATTGAGAACATGAGGATCATCTTTAAAACTGGTGCATATCTATAGGGTTTGAATAAATCCAAATGCATACGCTTAAGTTTATAATCCATTCCCTATATGTTTATCATTTATGTAATTTTTATAAGAGATATAAATAGAATTTTCTTGTGATGCATAGAGCAAAATCAAATGAGTAGGATCCTAGAATATTTTCATGATGGATCATCAGGAGGTAATTACTCACCTAGATCACTATGGTGAAAGTCATGCAAGTTGGCTGTTATTATCCAACTCTATTTAAATATGTGAATTCATGGGCGCAAGGCTAAAATAATTTCCACTTATTTTTAGGTATTAATAAATTGGTATCCATACCCATTCACCCAATAAAAGTGAATTATTCTTTTACATAATGGGTCTTAGACTTCATTGGCATGATAAATCTACCATTAAACAATGGACACAAATGGATCCTCACTACAACTAATTACTTCATAAGGTGAATGGAGGAAATGGTGCTAAAACTATATAACTAAGGTTCCACTCTATATTTTTATGCAAGAACTAAAATAATATTTAGTAACCTAGCTATTATTATCTCAGGCAATGCAATGGCTTTCTTTTTATCCAAGATCAATGAGTTGTTAGTCAAACATAGCATCCATCTAAGCACATACTCAAATTATTACCATAAATGTAATGTTCTATATAAATAAACTAAAACTAACTTGGTTTGCATCATCAATTGAACCATGGAATATAATTAATGATCTTGGCACACCAAACTCAAGACAATCCTCTAGACAAATCAAATAACACCAAAAAGAGTGATATGAAATTCACCCTTCATTTTAGTCTATGGAAAGGAAGTAAGGTTTCTCCCATATCTTGAATTTCCTTAGCTATATCTATATCATCAATTATAATTTAATAAAATTGAGCCCATGATAATAAGGTTAGCCAAGTTAATGGATCTTGATGAACTCAGGGCACAAGCTATGCACACTATGGAGCTTCATTAAGTGAAAATGAAGAGAAAATTTAATATAAGGGATGATTAAAAAATCTTAAATTAAAGAGACTTGGTAATCAATTGTGATTTGGATAGAGAAAAGGATAGGAAGCATACAAATTTTCATGTTATATGGAGTGACCCATATACCATACCCAGTTATAATCAAGCCAAATTATAACACCTTGAAAGGCCAAGAGAAGAAGTGTTTCCCATCCCAGTCAATGGGATTCATCTCAAGCACTATCTCTAATGATCATGATTGCCATTATAAATGATTTTTTGTATATTATAATTTCCCTAAGTGACACATACACATGTTTTTGTTTATAATAGTTTCATTTCTTCCAAGAACATTTACACAATTCTGTTAGCTTAGTTTTATAATTTATCTAAGCACCATTTGGTGCAGTTGTTTGATTTATTTTAGTTTATGGAACGTATTGTAGATAATTATAAGGTTATGTGGTCTTATCACACCTAATATCAATCAATATAAATAATATAAAGGGATCTTAGGTTACTCTATACCTAACAGATTGAGTCAAGGCTATTGCATTCTCACTTAGTAGGAAAGTGAATCGTATAAGTTGTCAAATTTATTAAATTTTTAAGTCACCCATTTATTATGAATTAAATTCATAAGGAAAAAAATTAATTTATTGCTTATGTGATATCAAATTGTCTTCTTTAAATACCAACATGATGCTAAAGATAGAGCATGTAGGTCTACCTAAGTTTATGGTGTGAAAAAATACTAGTGCGCATGGAGAAATTAAAAACAAAGAAGAGCATACTAAAGATATTCAAATATTATTTTTCACTATTATTCAAATACATATTTAGATTTAAATGGTGAATTCCCATGCCAAATCATAGAGTTTCACATCTATGCCCTTGTAAAACACAGACTACGATCTCAACTACACATCATTCTCTTTATAAACTAACACAAGTTCCAATTGAAGGAAAAAATGTGAAGACTATTATAATATATTAGGTGAAAAGTGAGTTTTTGTCATTATACATTTCCACATAATATCTCTCTCAATTCCCTTCATGAGCTTTTACCCACACTATGTAGTCAACTTTATGCAATATCTAGTGCACACCCTCTACACACAATGTAATTAGATATTTTTGTGTAGATGTGTGTGAGACTTTAAAAATAATGGAATAACATGAAATAAATACATTACATTCACATTATTATTAGGTATAACCTCAATATATTCCTACAAGTCCACACATCAATTGACTACTCTAGGTGGATCGATAAGTGGTAACCATAAATGGGGATGGTTGTTGAACCTAATTGGACATCAAGGGAACCAAATCAAAACATAATTAAATATAAGGTGGCTATAATAATGTAAAAACATGATTGTATTCCAGTTTTTTCTAACCAAACATCCTTCATTATCAAATACACATGTGTATCCACAAGTGACCTTTTAGCTTCTTAAATGATCAAATTATCATATCTAGGTTGGATAATAAACTTTGCCTATTCAAGTTTTTAATATTGCCTTAAACCCTGGGATTAATAAGAACTTACTTAATTTCTTCATGCTATTTTTTTAATTTACATTTATGGTTTTTGATCTTTATATGTGGATTTCCATCCCTCTCATTATAATCCTCCCTTCACACCTCTATACCAAATGAATTTTTTTTGAAGGTATCATGTTGTGTATACATGGGTCTATGTATGTGTTATATATGGACACATATCATCCTTGTTAACTTTTTGGTGTGTTTTTTACCTCCATTTAAAAAATTTATTCAATGTGTTTAGTTTTAAGATCTAGTAACTAGCCTATTAGTTATATTAAGTGGATGAGGTGCTTGATCTATCCTTGGTGCCTCACTTATTTTTATTCCATCAACCATATTACAATTTCTCTCCCTTTTCCCCTCATCAAGTTCAAGTTTTTCACTAGTTTTAGATTTCATTTTGCTCTTTATAAGCTTATGCATTTGTATTAATCCATTTGCATATATATTACCAGGATTTTATCCTATTTTATACGTTTGCCTCAGGGATTGGATAGTCCCAAACCTTAGGGTATGATCTCATTATTACAATGAGACACTGAATCACTCTCTAGCATGAGATTCCAAGTCACTATAAATATAAGAGCTAGATGTAATCAAGCATGAGATCCATTCACATGTGGGTTCATGTTTTGATTGATAACACCTCCATCATATTCCAATCCTACTCCAAATAATTCAGATAAAATTATTAATATATATCCTCCTCTATATTTATCATAAGTTTTTGAATAAATGGTCCAGCAAATAGTATTTATGTAATCTTCCAATAGAAATCAAATCTTCAAATTCAAAAGCACATTTTATAAATCTCTAATCAACTTCCACAAATAATCATTAATAAATAGAAATAATAATTATACCCTCATTTTATACATGTCAATGGAAATATAATTCCTCAACCACTAATGCATAACAAGGCTCTTCAAAATATTTAAAATGACCCTTTATCTCCCTTCATTTCTTCCAAAGACCTTGGACACATTTCTCCAACTATTACATATGATGGGATTAATGATCCTAATTTCAATCTTAAAACATTAAAAAATCTCCTTAACGAATGGGTTCAAACCAACACTTATGTTACTACCAAGATTATAGACAAAACTTATATTACAAGATGTACGATATGGTATAATCAATTTCAATGACAATATATCACACAACTATATGATTTACTCAATTCTCTAGTTAATGAATTCCAACATAATAAACTTATTAAAAATAGTATTAGCAACTTTAAAAATGTTAATCAACTCCCTAATTAATCTACATGTACTTTCATAAAGTGATGGAAATCATTAGTGCATAAAGTTGACCATAACATGAGTGATGATAATCTATTAAAAAAAATTAGCATTATTAAGGATTTTCTTCAATAAATATTTTAGATATTTTCATCTCATACTTTGAAAGAGGATTTTGATCAATAAAAAAACAATATTTTCTTATGGCTCAACTTTAACCATCTCAAAATATATAAAAACCCATTTTCAAACTAAAACCAATGCAATAAACACTAATCCTCACCCAAAAAAACCTACCTAACCTAAAGTGGAATCATCTATGTTAGATAACCAACTTCCCTATCTCACCCCCTCTTTATTATTCAATATATTAAGAAGTTTTTATCTCCACCCAAAACATATATGAATAATACTACCCCTCATTCCTAGTATGATCCTAATAAGTTCAATAAGTTTCATATTGATAATGATCACTCTCATAAAACTTATCATGCTCCAAAAACTTGAGTTTAATAAATTATTTGGATATAAATTTAACAATGATTTCAATACAAAATAAGACCGTAATTAATATCTCAAAGCATCTAAGAACTAGGCTTATAATCTGAAGTATACAATTTAAAAATCTCAAAAATCATCTTAACCATTTGATCCTAATACACAACATTAAAATGAAATCACTTATTATATTTATCTTAATTATAATCACTATTACACTAACTAATAATTTTTAATGTAATAAAGGTTAACTGTATGCAATGGGAAATGCATCAGATCTACAAATCAATTCTAGCTAAAAGAAGAGAGATCGTACTTACACTTTTGATTGGGGGTACATTAGATAATTAGGGTCATGACTAATATGGATCTGCTAGACATAATTAAGGGATATAATACCAAAATAATATCAATTTGGAAGGTTCTAAAGCCTCTAATTAATAAAAACTACATAATAACCTTAACTAGGTCTTACGTTTTCATATTCACAAAACTAATAACAAGTAAAATAAAATCTAATCTAGTGCTCACCAAATCTTTTGTCACAAAGTGGAGGTAATAAACATGAATATAAGACATTTAATCATGTCAATTGATATATAATATTAATGCATGAAAGAGAACTATAAATATAAATCTATCTACTCTTACAAAGGAGAAATAAAGTTAAGAATACTTACCTTTGAAGATGAACCCAATGAAACTCCATCTCTCCCTTGGCTAAGGTGCTTATCAAGAAGTTGTTTTGGTATGTAAGGATGGCAATCATAAATTAAATCTAGGATACAAGACCTATAAATTCATCCAAAATAATTCTCCACAAGACAAGATCCATGTCTCCAAAGAAAATATGAAACCTTAAGCTAGCTCCTTAAGTAGAATGGTGGATAAGTAGATGCACAATATATATTAATTCTTATTCTCTTCTTTTAGAATTGAAAAAATCAATTCTTTTATATATGCATATATAACCCTAAACCCTTACAAAATTTTAGGCAAAAAATCTTGACCTAATTGACCTAATATTGAAATTGGAAAATACTAACTAGGCTATGAACTATGTCTACCATGGCCGACCTAGTTCCTAAGAAGATTTGTAAATAATAATACAAGGTTGATGTGGCTAACTTAGTCATGTAAACTATGAAAAAAGGGTGTAGATTAGGGAAAGAGATAATGAAGATGGTAAATGAATAGAGGAGGATACAAAATAGGAGGAAAAATTTAGGGGAATGTATCTTAGGAGACAAGTGTGTAGATAACAAGTGGTAAAAAAGGACAACATCTTATGAAACACTAATGGTCTACTGAACCATTTCTCAGTGCACCCCTTAAGGCATGAAATCAGAAAGATTTAGACTTAAAGGGTTCCTTCAAGTTAGAATGTGTTAATAAGTGGTAAATTTTGAAAATAGTATGTGTATACATATGGCCCACTCAAATATCATAACTTGTCACATGATTGTAATAGGGGATGGTTCTTCAAGAAATAACATAGAAACACATGAAATAGAGATAAATAAAAATTAAATATAGAAATTAATGATAATATGATATGAGAGTAACTAAAAATACCATATACCTACCTTAACTTACCTTTTTTCTAAATGATTATATGAAAATATCTTATTCTTGATTGTAAAGGGTTCAATACCTTCATTTGAGAAACCCTAGGGATACAAGACTAATAATATAATAAATGTGTGAATGTATAGGATTGTTAAAGTAGTAATGAGGGACTTATAAAAATTGGCAAATTAGGATTGTTAAGGCAAGGTTATAACCAAAATATTAATGGAAAATGAAAGAAAAAATTATTGCAAATGAATGTAGAACACACTAAATCATGTTGGAAATCATGTAAAACATAAGTGGAAAAAAGGAATGTAGAACATACTAAATCATGTTGGGAAGTATGTAAAATATAACTGGAAATGAGGAATGTAGAACATACTACATCATGTTGGAAAGTATGTAAAACATAAATGGAAAAAAGGAATGTAAAACATATTATATCATGTTGGAAAGTATGTAAAACAAAAAAGGTAAAAAGGAATGTATAAAATACTAAATCATGTTGGGAAGTATGTAAAACATGAATGAAAAATGAAATATAGATGAAAGAAAACTTTAACAAAGATATGTAAGCAATGGAAAAGTAAGCCCATGTAATTTAAGCATGTCAAATCAAACATAAAGAAAACAATGAATGAATAAAAATGAAATGTAAGTCAAGATGTAAGATAAACATTAATAAATCATATAGAAAGAGAAACATGTAATATTTCCAAATTTCATATGTAAGATAAGTGAATTCTACAAAAATAAAACAATAACATGATGGATAAATGAAAGTCAATAGTTCTAAATGATGAAAACTCAAACTTAGTACTTTTTATAAGATGAAATGCAAGTAAATACAAACACCTAATGACATGAATAGTATTATAATGATATTTTTGTTGAGAAGTGTTGTCATTGATGTTAAGGTTGATGTTATTTGATGTCAAGGTGGATGCTATTAATGTCAAAGTACATCTTGTAAATATGCAAGGTGAGTGGTTTGTGAGATATGATCCATGTGATAAGAGATAATTTGAAGGAAACCTAATGTATCTCTATTGAGAGAGAATTTTATGGAAACCTAATGATTATTCTAAGTTTTATTTAAATATTTATGTCAAGGTAAGCATGTACTAGTCCTTGAGTATGAGGTGTCTTGAGAAGCCTAGTCACAACAAGCATAGTCATATCATGAGCATGGGCATGATGAGAATGAAGATATATATGTATAGGTATGAAATTGTCTACGGATAATTAAAATTATGTGATAAAGGTGTAGAATCATCTAGGAGTGTTTTAAGGTTAGTTTTCAATCTTCAATGACTTGAGAAGTCTAGTTAGGACATTGATCATAGCATGAAGAGTCCTAGTGAGAAAGTTAAAGCATGGTGTCTTGGTAAGATGGATGCATAGTGGAATAAAAGGATTTATTAGGTTATTTTGTCATGAATATGAGTCATTATATTACTCATGATAGTCTTAGGGTGATCCTACAAGGGTAGGACCTATAGACCTAGCTTGCAACTAAAGTAGTTATAGACCCTACCTAACTTAATGAGGTGTCATGAGGTATTATCAAGACATATGAAGAATGTATGGGAGTTTTTTAGCATGTTAGGAGGTTTTATGACATTTATATTAGGTTTTGACAACTTGAACAGTGGTTAGAAGGTCAGTTTCAAGCCTCAATGTGACTTCGAGGTCAAGGCCTATAGAGCAAAGAGAAAGAGTATGGCCAGATGGGATATCAAAATTAGTTTACAAGACAAGTGTGATTATGTGAAAATTTATATAACTGTGTCAAGTTTTTTCAATTATGTTGACCAAGTTCTAGGTTAAAATTTGATGGTTAAGGCAAAAAAAAGGGTTTTGACGTCTCTCATGTGCATAGAATGAAGGGTTCTCAACTTGATAAGGACTTTCAAGTATTCATTAGCATGTATAACCTCTACATGGGAACTTTAAATATTCAAGAGAGATGGGTAAGGGTCCTAGATAATATTTTTAGGTATTAATTTTGGAAATGAGGGGCAGTCCCTTATGAACAATTGATAACACCATAAATAATGTTAACCCTCTTTAAAACCATAACAATGACCTGATATGAAAGATATTATTCCAAAGTGCTCAAAATGGATGTGAATGTCTATTTAAGCTATTATATTTTGTATTCAACTCTCCCATACACCTTTAGGTATGATTGGTATGTCAGGTGAGTGAGTGGACCCTACAAGAATGGACTTATTTCTTGGATATTTGGTGTAACAGTCTGATTTGATCAAGTCAAAGTTGTTAAATTGATTAAATATAAATATTGAGAATTTTATTTTATTATAATGGTGATTTTTTAGTATTTTATATTTTTTAAGTGTGTTAAATTGGTCATATAAGTTGACCAGTCATTAAAAGGCCTAATGATGAAAATAATGAGAAACCTAGGAAGAAGTGAGAAGATGATTAGTGATGAATAAAATTTCATGGAGACAATTTTTTAATACTTATAATTAATTATCATATTGGATATAAGTTTTGGTGGTCAATGGATATGATGAAAATGTTGCTCATAAGTTGATATGTCTAGTGGAGATGAGACAATAAAGGTGTAAGGTAAGAAGATTAGTATGAAAGACCAATATTGGAATATGACCATGTTATATTTCTATTTTATATTTTCATAATTATTTAATAATGTCATATAAATTCATTATAATTTTCTAAAAGTGATCTTACAGGTGTTGGATGCCATTTTCACCATGACTATGTATTAAGGGAAACTAGTAGATCTGTGTAAGTTGTAGTGATTAGTTGGAGGATATTTAATTTCAAATGATATATATAATTCAAATAATTTTTATTTTTGAGAATTTAATGAAATATAAATTATTTTTATAATCTTTGAGGTTATTGAAAGTGATTACAATGTTGAATCCAAAATGGGTTAACTAGTTTAGGTTTGATTGTGTGTACTGAAGACAAAAGATTGGTTTGTAAGACCAATATTTGACATTAGACCTTATAATATGTGTACTTTAAAATGACCTATATATTTAAAATAATATTTTTAAGGTGTCATTGGTCATGGTAAATGATTTTTTAGGTGTTGAATATCAAGTTGTCCATGACTATGTTTTGAGGCTAGTTGGCAGTTCTAAGTGGGCTATTTACAGAGAAGGGTTTGAGTAATTTTACCATGAGTTTTGAAATATAAATAAAATGGTGATTAAAATAAGGTAATTTATCTTTTTACTATATTTTTTTCCATGTTTTTTGGAAAAAATGTGTTTATGCTTTAGTTTTTCAAGACAAACTTTTTGGGTATTCATAGGCCTAATTGTTAACAAAAAAATGGTGTGCTTCAAGTGGCGGTTGGAGATAAAATGTGTTATGAATAATATATGTGATTATAGTCAGTATAATTTAGTGTAATATTATGTTTTAATTTTATTTAAGGTGCCTAAAATTGCTCTAAGGAAGGCAAAGTGTAATGTGTCCTAAATAAACATAAAGGTGAGATCAGGCCTAATTAAGATAGGTCAAGACTAAAGGAGATAAAAACACATTTTATTCTTATATATGAGATGTAATAATATCCATTACATGTACTAAGAAATATTTTAAGGGTACTTGGCTGACTAAGAAGGATATGAATAAGATATTTGTATAAATACAAAGAAGTTTTAGGTCTATGTGGGTGTGTGAAAAATGAATAAAATAATATATTACAGAGTAAAAGAAGGTATTTTACACCATCATATGAGTGTATATGATATATTATAAATAATTTATATAGGTTAAATTCTTTAAAATCAAGTTCATATGAAATAATCAAGTCAATAAGATGACTAGTTGAGTGAAGAAGCCTATAAGGTAATTTAAGAGGGATACACGAGAGAAAAGAGTTGAAGAAGGATATCATCATATATTGTATGAGAATAAAAGTTTTTTTAAGGTGATAAATGGTATCATGTGGTTGATTTGGTTATGATTCATCTATGGTTTTGGTGCCACCATGCAAGTGAGTTTTTGCTAAAGCCTAGTTGAGTTTGTGCTTAGCTAATTGGGGTTGGTACTCCATGTGAATTTGATGCTTAAATAAAGTTGATATTGGTTTTATAGGACTATATTAAATTTTTATATATCAATTAATTTTATTCCCATTTATTTTTTATTGTGTTTTATGCTCTTGTGGATTGGTGTTTATGCTTGTTGCATCTATATGCTTGTTTGATTAGTTCATGATTGTTTAAGTGAAGTTAATAAGTAAGTTTTTGAAGATTTATTCATGTCCCCCTCTTATTAATTTTTATTATAAAATTTTATATCATATCCTTTTACATTAAATTTTTTCTAAAATCTTAAAAGAGATCCTAGAAACAAGGATGACTAGTCAACAATATCAAGGTAGATTCTCTACCAGTAAGGATTTATTAATCAATGGATCTATTTATGAATTTTGTAACATTAGAATTAATATATATTTGATGTCTTAATTTCATGATATTTTGAATATAGTTATTGATGGCTATATTTTTCATCTTATTCCACCAACTGATGCAACAGGTAAGAAGGCTAGTGAAAATAACTGGAAGGCAATGAATGTCATTCGTTGTGGCTTATTATAGGTAGGTATTGTGAAGGTGATACATTGTTTATCAACCAAATAAATATGAGATAAATTAAACATCATATATTAAGGAGACACCAAGGTAAATATGGCCAAATTTCAAACCCATAGGAGAAAATTAGAAAGTATGAAGATGAAACTATTACATCCTACCTATTGAAGGTTGATGAAGTTGTCAATGTCATTAGAGAATTTAGATAATAGGTGAAAGAGTCTATAGTTATTCAAGAGGTAATGAGATCACAAACTCCTAAGTTTTATTATAAGGTGTATGTAGTAAAAGAGATGCAAGATTTGGACAAGCTAGAGATTGATGGGCTTCATGGCATCTTAACTTCCTATGAGATGAGAACAAATGAAGGAGCACCTCCCAAGAAGAAAACATATTTAAAATTTGAGAATAATTCAAAGGTCAAGAATTTTAAGGATGAATAATTTTTAGATGTTGATGATGATCAACTAATAGCCATGTTTACAAGTAAATTAAGGTTTGGCTTAGGTAAGCACAAGGGTAAGTTTCTCTTCAAATGTTTCAACTATGGCAAGATTGGTCACTTTGCATCCAAGTGTCTTAATAAGGATAAATTTGAACATAATCAATAACATTATGAACATCATAGAGATGACAAGAAGGTCTATAAGCCTGAAAAAAAAAGGATTTTAAGAAGTTTGAAGGTAGAAAAGGAACTTTAAATATCAAGATAATATTCTATAGTAAAAAAGATAAAGTTTTTAATGTAAGTGACTCAAGTGCATCTGATAGTGATGATGGCAATAATGAAACATTATTCATGTCCATAGAATTAGAAAATGAGGGTTACTAAAATGGGAAAGTCCTTATGGTTGATGTAGAATTAGATGAAGAAGAAGCTAAAATTAATATTGAGGTAGATTTGGTAAGTGCCCTAGAAGAGTTGAAGTTTCAAAAGAGAAAGAATCAAAAACTAAGATCATTAGTTAAGGACTATTAGGATCATATTATATTTTTTTAGGAAAGACTGCGTAACACTTCTAATGAGTATGATGATATCATCAATAAAATTGAAGCACAAATGGAGATAGTCAATGCAAACCTAAAGGCTAAAGAGGAAGAATGCACCAAGTATGAAACTAAAGTGTAATAATTAAAAGCTAAGTTAGATCAAATATATAGCAAGGTGAATACCTTTTTGAAGTTTGAAAATAACACTAAGGCTCTATTTGATATCTTAAGTAGTCAAAAGTCTATAAGTGATAAGATAGGTCTTGGTTTAAAAGAAGACCAAAAAGAGGTAGCTCAATTAAAGGATAAGGGTATTGAAGACAAGAACGTCAATATGAAAATACCTATTAAATAACCTAATACTATGAGTTGTGCAAAGTTTTTCAATGTTTACTATTTTATATGTAGTCAATTTGGTCACAAAGAAAGAGAATAAACCTCCAAGAATGAGTATTCATGAGACTATGGAAGGAGTCATAGTTCACATCAATCAAATGATATGTATAAGATGGTTTTCTACATATAATAATGTAGGACACATTATAATATTCTATCCTAATAGAGTTATAAGGTCATCACATAAAAATATAAGGTTTGATGCCCTTAGAGTGAAATAAAGAAGGTAACTGAATATATGGAAACTAAAGAGAGTGAAGATGAGTCATGATCATTCTACAAGCTCAAGTGGAATATTTTTTGTGATAGAGAATGATTCAGATGTGAAATCAAGTCAAGAATGTCTGTTAGCTCCACATTGATGATCAAATGGTTGATGAGGAGGTCAAACATATAGTTTCAATCAAGCCTAAAAGGATAATGAAGGACATTTAATCTTGTGAGAGCATGTATATCTAGGAATATCCTAAACATGAGTTTTTTTAGTTCCATATGGAAGGAGGTGACTCCATTAGGCTTCATGGAAACACTATTCAGTTAGGAAAAGCATGGTAGATTCTTGGTTTTAGGGGGAGCTACTCAAGTTATTGACTGAGCTTGATCTATGTTGAGAAGTAATCTAAGTTTATTTGAAAGAGGTGTGAATGCTTTAATTGGGATCAGATTGCCTTAATTCTTAATATTTTGTGTGTTTAAATCTTGTTTTAAAGAAGGTGTGATTCTAGATGATAGTTGTGAAAGACCGTTGTCATTAATGTCAAAGGGTGAGAAAGTCCAAAAAGGAAGATTGACTAGACTAAGGGAGATAAGATTAATAATTTTTAAGAATTTTTTTACATAAATGACAAATGGAGAGTGTTCTGAGAAGAGTTTTCATTTATGCCAAGGTTTATTTCATTTAATTTCAAGCTAGATGTCATTGATGTCAAGGTACATCTAGTAAAGATGCATGATGAGTAGTTTGTGAGATATGAACCATGTGACAAGAGAGAATTTGAAGGAAAACTAATTTATCTATGTTGAGATATAATTTTAAGGAAACTTAATTATTATTCTTAGGTTCATGTCAAGATTTAGGTCAAGGTAAGCATGTACTAGTCCTTGAGTAGAAGGTGTCTTGAGAAGCACAGTAATAACAAGCATATTCATATCATGAGTATGAGCATAATGATCATGAATATATATGTTAATATGTATGATATTATATAATTATAATGAAATTAATATGATAAAGGTTTATAAGAATCAAGGAGTTTTTTAAGGTCAGTTTTCAAGCTTAAAGTACTTGAGAAGTGTAGTCATGACATTGGTCATAACATGAAGAGTCCTAGTGAGAAGGTTGAAGCATGGTGACCTAGTCACATGGATGAAAAAATTCATAATATGATGTATTATGTTATTTTATAATTCATATGAGTCATTATAACACTCATGATAGTCTCAAAGTGAGCCTATAGGGGAGGTGTCATGAGGTATTATAAAGACATGTGAATAGTGTATGGACATCTTTAATCATGGTAATAGGTTTTATAACATGTAAATTATGTGTTTATATCTTGTACAATGGCTAAAAGGTTAGTTTTAAGGCCTAGTGTGACTTGTAGGTCAAGGTCTAGAGAGCAAAGAGATAGAGCATGGCCAAATGGGGTATCAAAATCAATCTCCAAGAAAAGTGTGAGTATGTGAATATTTATAGAAGTGTGTAATTATTTTTAAGCATCTTTTCCAATTTTTATATAAAAATTTGAGGATTAAGGTAAGAACAAGTGTTTTCAGGTCTCTCGTATGCACAGAATGAAGGGTTTTAAACCTGAGAAGGACTTTCAAGTGTTTATTAGCACATGTAACCTATGCATGGGAACTTTATATGTTTATGAGAGATGGGAAAATGTTATATATAATATTTTCAAGAATTATTTTCATAAATTAGGGGCATTCCTCCATGAATAATCATTAACATCAAAAATAGTATTAACCCTCTCTAAAACCCTAGCAGTGACTTGATATGAAATATATTGTTATAAAGTGATTATAATGAATTTTAATGAATATTTAAATTATTGTAGGTTGTATTCAACTCTCCCATGCACCTCCAGGTGTGGTCAATTTCTCATGTGAGTGTGTGGACCCTATAAAAAAGGCCTTATTTCTTAGAGATTTGATGTAGCAGTCTGATTTGACTAAGTCAAAGTTGACAAATGGATGAAGGAAAAATATTGATACTTTTATTTATTTCCATTGTTTTTATTTTATTAGGTTATAGGTTTTAGTTTTTCTAAACTAGTCATACAAGTTGATAAGTTGCTAAAACGCCTAATGGTGAAAATAATGAGAAACCTAGGCAAAAGTGAGAAGATGATTAGGGATGTGATATCATATATTAGGGATGAATAAAAGTTAATGGATAAATTTTTAAAAATTATAAGACATTATTATGTTGGACATAATTTTTTGTGTTCAGTGAATATGATTAAAATTTTGTTATAAGTTGACCTATCTAATGCATATGAGACAATAAAAGTGTAAGGTTATGATATTGGTGTGAAAGACCAATATTTCCATATGACCATATTATATTTATATTTAATATTTTTATAATTATTTAATAATATCATATAAATTCAATTTTAATTTTATAAAAGTGATCTTACAGGCATTGAAAGTCATTTTCATCATGACTATGTATTAAGGGAAATTGGCAGATCTAGGTAAGCAAGTTAAAGTGATGGGTTGGAGGCTATTTTCCCTAGGTTTATATATATAATTCACATAATTTTGTTGTTTTTTAATATAATTACCTATCCATTATTTTAATAATCTTTGATGTTAGTTAAATTTATTGGAATGTTGAAGCCAAAAAGGGTTGATTGGTTCAGGTTTGATTGTGTGTACTAAAGACAAAAGATTGGTCTACAAAACAAATATTTAAAAATAGAACTTCTAATATTTTTACTTGGTAATGACATATATGTGTAAAATAATACTTTTAGGGTGTAATTTTTCATGTTAATTATTCTTTCATGTGTTTAATATCAGGTTGTACATGACTGTGTTTTGATGTTAGTTGGGAGTTCTAAGTGGGCTATTTGCAGATAAGGGTTTGATTCATTTTATCTTGAGTTGTGAAATATAAAGAAAATGTTTAAGACCATAATTTAATTCATATTTTATTTATATTATTTTTTACCATGGTTTTTTTTTTAAATTGTGTTTATGGTTCAGTTTTTCAAGATAGACATTTTGGGTATGCATAGGCCTAATTATCAAGAGTACAAATGGTGTGCTTCAAGTGGCGGTTGGAGATAAAACATGGTATGAAGCCTGGATGAGATTATAAATGGTATAATTTAGTGGCATATTATTCTTTCCTTCCATTTTATGTGTTTGAAAGTTCTCTAAGAAAGGCAAAGTGTAACGTGTCTTAAATAGACCTAATAGAATTAGGTCTCCATGAGAGCTAAAGGTGAGGTAAGGCATAACTAAGATAGTTTAGACATAAAGGGACTCAAGAAACATTATATCCTTATATATTATATTTACTAAGATAAATTCTATTTCCTACATAAAAATGTAAGGGTGATTGGTTGGATAAGAAGGATATGAATAAGAGACTTATATAAATACAAGGTAGCTTTAGGCCTATATGATTGTGTGAAAAATGAATAGAATAATATATTACAGAGTATAAGTGAGTATTTTATATTATAATAAGAGTTTATAATATATATGATGAATAATTTATATAGGTTATATGCATGAAAATTAAGGTCATATGACCTAGTCAAGTCAAGAAAAGGACTAGTTGAGTGAAGAAGCCTAGAAGGCAGTTTAAGAGGGATATAAGAGATATAAGATATAAAGAATGATATCATCATATATTTTATGAGAAACAATTTTTTTTTAAGGTGATCAAGGGTTTAAGGTGGTTAATTTAGTTCTGATTCATCTAGGGTGTTGGTGCCTCCTTGCAAGTGGGTGTTTGTTAATGCCTAGTTGAGTTAGTGCTTAGCTAGTTGGGGTTGGTTCTCCATGTGAAGTTAGTAATTAAATAAATTTGGTATTTATCTTATATAAATATATTAAATTTACATATATTAGTTAGCTTTATTAACTTTTATGGTTTCTTACATATTTTATGTGTTCTTATTTTTCATGCTCTTGTGGATTAGTGTTATGCTTGCTAGATCTATATGGTTGTTTGATTAGTTCATGATTTGTTAATTCAAGTAGATAAGTAATTTTTTTAATCCTAATTCACCCCACCAATATTTTTTCTTCAAAATATGGTGTGTTAATAAAATGGTGTAATGGTGTTATTTGAGGAAGGCCTGGTCTTATTCAAGGTCTTACAATGCAACTCACAAAATATAAACCAATAAATTTAAATAGGTATAGGTGATTAAGGATGTGATAATTTAAAAAAAATAAAAAAAGGGGAATACAAGGAAAATATGATGTAAATAAGGAATGCGAGGCACCACATAGGTTATGTGAACATCCTTAACAAGAATAAGACAACTAAGCAAGTGAAAAGGATAAGAACTATCAACACCAAGGACTTATGACATTTTGAATAATGAAAACAATGTTTGGGTTAAAAATAGATGTACATAGATCAACCCATGAAGGCTATATGCATTAAAATTAAAATGGAACTACCTTCACACAATGTGTTCCTTATTCCTAAGGACCCATTATAGAACCATCAGTCCTTTGTGAAGATTTGATACTTAAATGAAAAAGTAGGTGTCAATAGATAGTATATGATATATTGAGACCTCATAGCCTATTATACTAGCCTACCACACCCCAATATACCTAGGCTCTATCATGAGGCCAACTATGGAATTTGAGCTTAGACTAAGATAGGATATGTGCCAAATATACATCATGTCTTTTGGTGTGATATGATATTTAATATTGTTTTTGCCTTTAAATAATTTAATTTTGATTTTATTTTATGATTATAATTTTAATTTTTTTGTACATTTATATTCTTCCTCCTCCATATGGATTCAGAGAACCAAACATAAGTGAAATAGGTGACAAACATAAGAGATATTACACTTGGTTACTAGAGAAAAGGACCTAATGAGAAAGGTGTCTAAAGACTCCTAGACTTGCCCACAAGTATGTGTGTAATCTCAATATTGACCGAGGTGAGCCTCAGATGAAAGGAGATTTAGGAAATATGGGGATCATAAGATATCCATCTATGTAATAAGTGATACAATGATGAATATACTCATATCTGATCATAAGGAGGTAAAATAGTGTTATGAAAGGGATGGGTCTAAGATATGATAGTCATGTCACTATAAAATCTATATTAACCTACAATGGATCTAGCACAAGCACTGATGAAAGTAGTAGTCATCCCAAAAAGTTATTTAAAGAGATTTTAATGCGGTAATTTGTGAGGAGAGCCTAGTTTTATCCATAGTATTATAATGTAACTCATTTTGTGAACACCAATGAGGTGAATGCTAAATAAAGGGAAAAAATAATCATAAATCTAATAAGGCAAAAAATGACATAAAAATATAAAAATGAAAGAGATATATAAGAATCAAAATGAAAATAAATGACAAATGTAATGTGTAAGAGAAATAAAGAACCCAAAGGTGATAATGATGCTAGTAAAGTGTGTTTGTGAGTAATACTTGGTCCTATCCAAGGTATTAAAATGTAACTCATAAACTATGAAGTGATATAAAACCAAAAAATCTAAAGGAAACAATTATGCTAGTAAAGTGAGTTTATGAGGAAGACCTAGTCCTATCCAAGGTATTACAATGCAACTCACAAACTATTAAATGAAATAAAACCAAATAATCCAAAGTAAACAATGGTGAAAGTAAAATCAAACTAAAATAATTAACGTGCACAAATTCAAAGAAACATGAGACAAAAAATAACAAGTAATATCTATGCTAACATCTTTATCAAATATGAGCATGTGAAATACAAGCCTATGTGTCTAACAATATTTCTTGAAAATAAATTTGTTTATTACTATGCATTGTAGAATAATATTTGACATCATAATATGACCCAATGGGTATGTGGATGTAAGTATGGGCATCATAAGATGACCCAAAGTCTAACGGGTCATGTAGATGGGCATCATAAGATTTCCCCACATGTGAGGTGGAGTGAGGTAAAATTGAACCTTTAAAATGACTTGCATTGGGTCGATAGGTGCATTTGTAGATAGGTAAATGTGTTGGTTTTTTATATTTTAAGGAGGTTGAATTTGACATAGGATATTTAGGAGAGGTATGAATATATAAATGTGGTAAAGGAGGACCATGTATGATATGTTTTGGAGTAGTAATTTTAACTAGGTGCTCCTTTGGTTGATGTGATCTAAGAGTTTAAGGTTCAATGGGTGTAACAATATACTTAAATTTGTTTATGTTATCTATCCTTTACTTAGTGGTATATAAATTAGGATCAAATATGGTTTTAACAACACTAATAGATGAGGTGTAAGTATGGGATACTTTTATTTATTCATTAGGTAGTTGATGTTGATGTGATTTTAGTTATTTAGATTGAATTTTTGAGGATTAAGGATAGTCTTCATATCATTTTTTTGTTACAATATCAAGATTGAAATTTGGAACAAATAAGGAAAGAAGAATAAATATATTAATATCATGATAAGACTCATGAGAATGACCTATAGTATCATGCCACCAACAAAACTTATTAGGATTGTACCATTTTGGAGGAGGTGTGGAAGGATTAAAACTCATGGGTCTAGCGGGTGGAAATTTATTCTCAAGTTGATATTGACTCAATGGAGGGTTGGTTGTTTTAAAGTTATTTTAATTGGATGATCCATTTGTTAAGCAGAGAATATATTGAGAGGGGGGGGGTGAATTAGTATATTATATATCTTATAAAACTTTCCCTTAATCAAATTCACTTAATTAAACATTCAAGATATGAAATAAAACTCAAACAATAAACATCACACAAGAAAGAGAGAGACACTAGATATAACGTGGAAACCCAATGTGGGAAAAACCACAAAGAATAATCTCAAGTATATGAATGAGCACCAACCCAAACAATATTCACAAGCCAAACTTACAGGAGCACCATACCCCTTTGTCGAGCACCAAACTACCTACTATTCATGAGCACCAACCCATAGGAGCACTATATCCCTTTGCCAAGTACCAACCTAGCTATTATTCATGAGCACCAAACCCTTGTGTATACCACACACCTATCTCTCAATGCTGCTATATAAACAAATGATAGTTCAATACAACATATCTTTCCTCTCTCTCACCTTTGCTCTTCTAAGCTAGATATAACAAATACAAATCATATTCAAATCTCACAATTGATCTTCTAAGCTAGATACTACAATATCAAATCAACCTCTTTCTTTCATATTTACAAATGGCTTCTCAAGCCTTTATTTATAGCTTTCCAAATGAACTTTGGCCTTCCCCTTTGGTGACCCTTCAATACTCATGAAAAATGGCACCAAAATTGGATGACCCTTCATATTCAAGCCTTTAAAAAGTCATGTGGTGACCCTTCATGACCAAAAATGGCCTTCCATCTTTTGTCCTCATCTTGGTGACTATTCATATTCCTTAAAGTGTCCCTTCATGAGAAATTGTGCCCTTACTCTTCTATCTTTACTTGGTGACTCTTGGTATTCCCCAAATGACTCTTCATGGGAGAATGCATCCCATCCTTCTTTTGTCTTTACCCCATGGCTCTTTGACTTCTCCATGGGCCCTTCTTTTGTCTCATATGCAACCAAAAATATATTCGTTAATATTAAATAAATATTAACTCATATTAGCCAAGATATATTTGTTACAAATAACATTAAATGCAATGGGGCCTTTATCACCAATAATACTAAACCTTTTACATCAAAGACAATATTTCCAACAATCTCCCCCTTTGTCATTGATGGCAACCTCAACCCTGAAACTACCACATCCTGTCGCCTACATATACTATCATCTAAAAACATATGGTAACTCCTTACTGTAGCAACCTATACTTATTCCCTGTACCTATTTTTGCACCTATACCTGTACCTATTATTCTCCCCCTTTGACATCAATGGCAAAGGGCCGACCTGGAGCTAAGACTTAGCTCCCCCTCAACTAATGCAGAACCTCAATGGTAGGAAGTAAAGGAAATTACTCCCAACTTCTCTTATAGATACTCAAATGTGTCTTTTAGTAGTGCCTTTGTGAAAATATCTACAATCTACTCTGTAGTACTAATATATTCCAACTTAACATGTTGATCTGCAACCTACTCTCTCAAGAAGTGATATCTAATGGGAATATGTTTTGTTCTTGAATGCATTACTAGATTTTTCAAAATATTTATAGCACTTGTGTTATCACAAAAAATAGAAATAGGTTCATCATACTTTACCTTGATATCTTCCAAAGTTTGCTTCATCCAAAGCACTTGATTACAACACAATACTGCTGCAATATATTCTGCTTCAGCTGTAAAAAGTGATACTAAATTCTACTTCTTGCTTAGCCATGATACTAAGCTATCACCAAGGAAGAAAGCTCCTCCACTTGTACTCTTTCTATCATCTAAGCACCCTACACAATCTGAATCTATATAAGTAGCTATAGTGAAATCTTTACCTATGGGATACCATAATCCATAATCCAATGTCCCTTTGATATATCTAAATATTCTTTTCACCAACTGAACATGACTATCTCTTGGAGATGACTGATATCTTGCAACTATACCTACTGCATGCATGATGTCTAGTCTTGATGTTGTCAAATATAAAAGACTACCAATCATAGATCTATACAAAGATTGATCTATAATAGGTGAATCTTCATCCTTGCTCACCTTATTTACTGTACACATAGGTGTGCCAACTGGTACACAATCCTCAAAACCAAATTTCTTCAACATTTCCTTGGCATATTTACTTTAAGATATAAAAATTCCTTTATTTGATTGAAATATTTGTAATCCTAGGAAAAATGATAATTCTCCAAGCATAGACATCTCAAATTCTTTTTGTATTCTATCAAAAATTTCTTTTGTCATATTTTTCAATATTTCCTCCAAAAATGATATCATCAACATATACCATAACAATAAATTGATGCTCACCTTTTGTTTTGATGTAAAGATTACTATCAGCAAATCCTCTCTTGAATCCTTGATCTTGCAGGTACTTAGCAAGTCTTGCAACCAAGCTCTGGGAGCTTATTTTAATCCATAAAATGCTTTCTTCAATATACATACATGATTACTAATATTTGAGAGAATAAACCCCTCATGCTACTCAATGTAGACCTCTTCTTCAAGATTCCCATTTAGGAAGGTAGATTTGACATCCATCTGAAATAATTTAAAATTTTTAAATACTGCATATGAAAGAAAAATTCTAATAGCCTTTAACCTTGCTACTGGTGCAAAAGTTTCTTCAAAATATATTCCCTCAATCTGAGCATATCCTTTACATACTAATCTTGCTTTATTTCTAGTTACTTCTCCATTTTCATTCAACTTATTTCTATAAACCCATTTTGTTCCTATCACATTGTGATCTTTTGGTCTAGGCACTAATTACCAAGTATCATTATTTTCTATTAGATCTAATTCTTCATCCATAGCCTTAACCAAATGCTCATCATGTCTAGCTTCTAAAAAATTTCTAGGCTAAATTTTAGATAACAAAGAGAAATTAACTTGTTTAGATTCACTTACCATCATTCTTCTGGTGCAAATTCCTTCTTTTATATCACCAATGATGTCACTTTAATTATGATTTTTACAAACGTATTTTGATGGAGTCTTGGTGCCCTTTTTTTCCTTCTCCTTTTCCTCATCTTCATCTGATTCTTCAAAGCCTTCCTCTTCAATGATTTCAAGAATGTCTACTGGATCACTGATCTTTTGTGTTCCATCTTCTTCTATCCTGACACTTGCACTTTCAACAATTTTCTTGGTTCTTTTGTTATAACATTTATAAGCTTTACTTTTTCAAGAATAACCAAGAAATATACCTTCATCTGCTCTTGATTCAAACTTACCAAGTTTTTCATCGGTTCTCTTTATGAAGCATTTTCTATCAAAAACTCTGAAATAATCAACTATTGCTGGTTTGTCTTTCCATAGCTCATAAGGAGTCTTATCATTATTGACTCTTAATAAAGCTATATTATAAATATCCATTGTTGTACCAACCACCTCTCTCTAATATTTATTTTCTATCTTGGATTCATTTAGCATTGTCCTCGCCATCTCCTGAACTATTCTATTTTTCTGTTCAAATACTCCATTTTGTTGTAGAGTTCTTTGCTGCTGAATACTGTCTCTTTATTCCATGATCTTCACAAAAATCAATAAATTGATTTGACATGAATTCTCCTCCTCGATCTGATCTTATAAACTTAATATTCAGATTAGTTTCATTCTCAACTAATGCTTTGAATGCTTTGAACTGTCTAAAAGCTTCTATTTTTTCTTTAAAAACATTATCCAAGTCATACGTGAAAAATAATCAATAAGAAACATGAAATATTTATCACATTGAATACTTTGAGTCCTCATAGGTCCACATAGATCAGTGTGAACAAGCTTTAGCATCTACGTGGTCGAGTACTCTTTTGTTTTGAACCACCTTTTAGTCTTTTTCCCATGCTGACAAGGTCCATAAAGTGTGTTAGATGGCTTTGTGATCTTTGGAAGATTCCTGACTACTTGCTTTTTGCAAATTTTGACAAGATTGTCAAAATTTATGTGCCCCATTCTCCTGTGCCATAGCTGACTTTCTTCAGTCTGACTCAATCAACATTTTTGACCTTTGATGTGTGATAGCATATATAAGTTATTACCTATTCTCTAAGCATCTAAAATCAATACATCTAAATATTTTATTCTAATTTCACAACCTTCTGCATAGAACTTTAGTGTGTGCCCTTGATCACACATTTGACTTAGACTCAAAAGATTATGCTTAAGACCTTCTACATATAAAACATTTTTAGTTTTAGTTCTACCATTATCTAAACTTAGTGTACCTTTTTCAGAAATTATGGTAGTAGTATTGTCCCCAAATTTCATTGTGCCACCATTGATCTTCTTCAAGGTTATGAACTTGCTTTTGTCTCATGTCATGTGCCTCGAACATCCGCTATCAATAAACCATGGCTTTTCTTCATTTCTTGCATGCAAAGCTATTTGGACCAATATAAAACCTTCAGATTGTTTCTTCTGCCATGTCTGAACCTTTTTATTGATGAATGGAGCCCTAAAACTCTAGTCCTTCTTGACTAACTCAAATACGCTTCTATAATACTAAGCTATGTTTCTGAAGTTGTTACGCTTGTAACAAATTATGGTCTCTTCATCAAATCTTGATAGAGGAGCAAAAGAGTTATAGCATCCACTTGACTCTACGTGACCTTCCTTTTCCTTATTTTTGAGATTGTTAGCTCTTTTTCTACATTCTAATTTCTTATGACCATATCAATTACAATAAAAATAATAACCATAAAAATAGTACCTTTTTGTGAATCTCTGACCTGATTACCTTTTATAGCTTTGTTCCTTCTAGCCTTCTTTTTCCTCTATATTATTCACTCCTTCCCTTCTTGTTTCTTTATTTTTAAGAGCTTCAACATAGCTCTTCATCTTTTCAAAACCAATACCTATCTTATCTGATATTGCCTTTTGGCTATCTAATATCTTATTCAGTATATTAGTGCTATTCTCAAATTTTGAATCATTGACTATTTTATTATTGACTCCTTTCTCAATCTCTTCTTTTAAAGAGGCAATTTTAGTAACATACCTTTCACATTCTTTTCTTGATATTTCTAACTGTGCCATCAGATCTTCTTCATTTTTCTTGGCTTCTTCAAAGTGCGCTTGTAGATCTTCAATTATCTCCTTTGACTCCTTTTCATTTTCTCAATTTGATGCTTCAATCTTCAATTTTTATTTTCAACAATTTTCAACTCTTCTAAGGCACACATGAGTTCTCCTTCTATATTCACTTCGGCTTCATCTTTTTATTCTTCTTGATCAACTATTCTTTTGCTTGTAGAGGCACCTTTATGTATGGCCATCTTGTGCTTTCCTGATCTACCTTCAAGCTGTAAAACTTTTTCAAAAAGGAACTTGCTCTGATACCAATTGTTAAGCATGGAATATACTGAAATGGGGGTGAATCAGTATATTATATATCTTATAAAACTTTCCCTTAATCAAATTCACTTAATAAAACATTCAATATATGTAATAAAACTCAAACAATAAACATCACACAAGAAAGAGAGAGACACCAAATATAATGTGGAAACCCAATGTGGGAAAAACCATTAAGAAAAATCTCAAGTATATGAATGAGCAGCAACCCAAACAATATTCGCAAGCCAAACTTTCAAGAGCACCATACCCTTTTGCTAAGCACCAACCCAGCTACTATTCATGAGCACCAACCCACAAGAGCACCATACCCCTTTGCCGAGCACCAACCCAGTTGTTATTCATGAGCACCAACCCCTTTTGTATACCACACACCTATCTCTCAATGTTGCTATATCAACAGATGATAGTTTAATACAACATCTCTTTCCTCTCTCTCACCTTTGCTCTTCTAAGCTAGATATAACAAATACAAATCATATTCAACTCTCATAATTGCTCTTCTAATCTAGATAATACAATATCAAATCAACCTCTTTCTTTCATATTTACAAATGGCTTCTCAAGCCTTTATTTATAGCTTTCCAAATGACCTTTGGCCTTCCCCCTTTGTGACCCTTCAATCCTCATGAGAAATGGCACCAAACTTGGATGACCCTTCATATTCAAGCCTTTGAAAAGTCATGTGGTGACCCTTCATGACCAAAAACGTCCTTCCATATTTTGTCCTCATCTTGGTGACTTTTTGTATTCCTTAAAGTGTCCCTTCATGAGAAATTTTGCCCTTAATTTTTGTCTTCACTTGGTGACTCTTGGTATTACCCAAGATGACTCTTCATGGGAAAATGCATCTCATCCTTCTTTTTTCTTTACCTCGTGGCTCTTCGACTTCTCCATGGGCCCTTATTTTGTATCATATGCAACCAAAAATATATTCATTAATATTAAATAAATATTAACTCATATTATCCAAGATATATTTATTACAAATAGCATTAAATGCAATGGGGCCTTTATCACCAATAATGCTAAACCTTTAACATCAATGACAATATTTCCAACACCATTTTTAGTTTTGTTAGGCCTAGTTGAGTCAATGTTATAATAACATTATTGGAAAGGTTATTTGGTAGTTGTTTGAGGTGTTTTAAATTGATTCATAATAAATTCTTGTGTTTTTGCTTGGTCTAAGGCTTCTTTTAAAGTTTGAGGGGAAAATATTCAAACTTTGTATTGAATGGGAGATTTAAGAGTAGTAACAAATAGTTTTAAAAGAGTATTATCGGTCATGTTATTGTCCACTTTGTGAGCTAGAGACTTCCATAATTTGATGAAAGTGTGATAAAATTAATGAGGAAGTTGATTGGCATTGATGAAATGGATAAGTTAATTTTCAAGAAGATCATCATGTTGGAAATTACTTCACTAGAGAATTGACTAAATCCTATAGTTAAGAGATGTAATGTCTAAGAAGTTGGCTTTACCATTCAATTGCATCACCAACAAAGGTTTTTTTCAAGAACTTGGTGGTATCAAAGGTGTTATTTTGGACCCATTCCTTATAGAGATTACCAAAAGACTTAAGAATGATATTAAGGTCCTTATTCCCATCATATGTGATATTTGGATAATTTTTTCTAATATATATGGATGCAATGAATGGGGATAAAGGTTAATTTTGAAGATGGTGAAGCATTTTATATTCAATGGAGGTTGAGGGATGATATTCCCATTTTTATATCTAAGAGGAAGAGGGAGTTTTTTTTGATTTGGTTGAGACATGATGAATTGTTGACTAGTCATGTGTAATAAATGTTGTTGGATTTTCGTTATTTTGAAATTATTAGTTATTTTCATGATGTTAATTTGTTGAACTATTTGTGCAAAAATTTAATTTATGTCAATTTTTGCATTAGTATTCCCAAGAGGACTAGGAGGTATTAGTGTCACTGGGAGGAAGGGTGTGGGGTGGAGGATTCCCAACATTGGTATTAGGAGGAGGAATAGGATGAATTAACTCAACTACATTACATTATTTAGTGATTGTTTTTGGATTAGGAAAATATGAAGGAAAAAATTGAATAGTTTCATATGAAGTAATGAAATAATTAAGGTTTTGATCTAAATCCTTAACTATGTGATGTTCTAGACTAATTGGAGGATAAAAAGATGACATCAATATGAAATAAGATTATATAACCACATATAAAATAGTATCAACCAAGGCATATAGAGTTGATAGGGTTAACTATTTACTATTTAAACATAAGGATGCAAAATGATGATAAAATTGGCTAAACATAGAACAAGGTTGACTAGGTTAACTTAGTACTACAAACAATGTGTGAAACTAATCCTAATAAGGATATAAGGTCAAATAGGTTTACTTAGTAATATAACATGATTGGTAAAAAATAGTATAGGGTCATCCAATTTGACTTAGTACTACAAATTCAAAGGAAAAAAAGAGTATGTGGTTGACCAAGTTGACTTAGTATTATAGATAGGGGAAAACACAACCTATAAGACACTATGTCAAATAGAAAAAATTATAATGTAATTGATGAAAGAAATGGAAAGACACAAAAAAAAATTTGAATAAATGAGAATGATATAATTATGTCACACAACATGAAACCTTGTACTAACACTAGCTAATGTAATTTATTGCAATACAACACACAATGATCAGAGAGCAAATAGTCAATTGAAAAGTAAATGCTAACTAAGTGGTCATCTTAAGTGTTGTTAAATTATTATAAAGTTTTATTTTAAGTGTGATAGGGAATTTGGGTGAAAATATATAATAGTATCAACTGGGTCGCTAATATTCTATGGAAGCAATATTATTTAATATTAGAGTTGACTAGGTTGACTCAATCTTTTATACATAAGACAAGATATAGAACTAAGTCTACTAGGTAAAATTTATTTATCTTAGGGTTTTAATTTTAAAAAATGAAAAAATGCACAAAATATAACTGTAATGAAGTATTTTATTGATAGAGAGAGAAAGAGAGGAACCTTGGTGGGTTGGAAGATGATTAAGATTGCAATTTTTTTGTTGAAGTGCCTTGAATCTTGCTTTCAAATTCTAAAAAGTAAGTCAACTAATTCAACCTATTTCTATAAACTAAAGCAATATAAGATGACTAAGTTGACCTATTTGACTTATTTTTTTAATATATATGTTGAATGAAAGACTAAGTCAATGTATTTGACCTATTTTGTTGATCTAGATGTTGATTAAAAGACTAAGTCAACTTATTTTGCTTAGTTTGTTGATCTAGATGCTAATTTAAAGAGTAATATGACCTATTCAACTTATTTTGTTGATCTAGATGTTGATTGAAATACTAAGTCAAGATGTCTAACTTATTTTATTGATCTATATACTGACTGAAAGACTAAATTGACATGTATGACTTAGTTTGTTAATCTGGATGCTGAATGAAAGACTATGCCAAAGTGTTTGACATAGTCTATTGATATAGATGATAACTAAAAGACTAAGTGAACCTACTCAACATAGTTTATTATTTGGAATTAAAGAATATTTTTGTGTTGACCTATCTGATATAGTACCCTATATCTGATGAAGACTTACATAGAAAAAATAGAGTCATTATATATGACTATTTGTTAAACCTATGCACAAAATTTAAAACTATAATAGCTTGGTCAATATAGTATTAAAAATATAGAAAAATAATAAAATGATATAAATTAAAATGTGAAAGAAAACATGCAAAGATTAGAATCATGTCAGGTTGAATAGAATTTATATAATGGGAAATGTAACAAATTTACAAATCAATTATAGCTTAGAGAAAATAAATCCTACTTATAGTTCTGATTGGGGATACATTAGATAATCAACGTCATGACCAATATGGATTTTTTAGACCTAATTTCTATACCCAACATTCACCTTTTCTTCTTGAATAAATTGAGACCCAATTTTTTAGGATTTAAGCCTTGTTTGTTGAGCTTTTTTATTATGTATTTGTGCAATTTCTATTGGATTGATTTGTAATCTTTACACTTGGTAGTACAAACAATGGTGATATACATTTTTTTTCTAACTTACTTATGCCTTTCAAAAGTTTTTTTGTAATATGTAGGTTTTGAGACTTAGTTTTATTTAGAGAACTTATTTGGGACTTGGTATTTGGACATTTTTTTGAACCTTTTCTTCAGAACTTATGTTCAAAATTTGTTCATTGGGATATTTGTTTAGTATTTGCTTATCAAGTTTTCTATTTGATATTTTCTCATCAAGTTATTTATATCAATATTTTTGTTTAGAGTTTATACTTTAGATATTTTATTTAAAAAATTTATTTTAAGAACTTAGTTTTATTCATGGAATTTATTCAGGGATTTTCATCAGATAATTTTTTTGAAATAGCCATCGTCGGCTTTATGCACTTTGGAGGTTTTAATCAAATATTTTGTTCATACATTTTATTTAAACATTTTTTTTATGGATTTGATCTTTGGGAATTTTGTTTGGTATTTATGTTTAGATCCTTTGGTCTGACATTTTATTGGCTTGACCCCAACATATAACCCAACTCCTAACTATCAATATCCCAATAAACTTAGCCAACATAGAAAAATTACTTCTTGACACTTGCCAAGGAACATAACTTACCAGCTAAACTAATGAAATTTGAACTATGTAGGTTAAAAAACATACAAACATTGGACATTAATAACACATGAACTAGAATTGAATTATAAGTCTATAAATATGACATGTAACTATTAACTTATTCATTTCTCTCAAATGAATTTGAAATCAATTATTATTCTATGATGAAAGCCCTAGCTACATTCAAATCCATTAAAAGTGATCATCCAATAGAAAGGTGTTTTCATGGTCTAAGGAAACAAACTTTGATTACACTAGAAAATTACAATGGCATCATCATCCAGGAGTTTCAAAGGAGCACTTCCACCATCACCTTTCTCCATCATGGACTCAATAGAGTTCACATGCATGGTATATGATGTAATAATATTTGACAATAGGTATTATAATTACTTAGAAATATTGGAGGTTGTTGATGTTGTAAATGCATTTTCACATGAATGAAATATATCACCCATGTAATGTCAACTAGTTATGGACTTAGTGGCTATTAAGATATAAAGACTGCACTATATAATGGCAAGGCCTGAGGTTATACCCTAAATCAACCTTATATAAGACTTGTTCTTTGCTAGGAATATTACATAAGATGCATGCTTGTACCATATGGATCATCAGACAGTCATGGCCTACATCATCAATGATGACTTCTAAAGATACCTATCTCTACCAATCCCAAATATAATATTTGATAAACATAGGTTGGCTATATGGAACAAATAAAATACATTTGATAAAGTGATGAGTTTATGGTTTCTTCTTCGTGAAACTATGGTTTTAAAGTGAATGTCTCCCACCCCCTTTAATAAATTTATAATGAGGGTACATATTAGGATGGCCTTATTAAATAGAATGTATGGCATGCCCAATATCCATTTTTTTAATTTAGATTGGGTACCATTTATAGATATGATAATGACTAGTGATGTAAATTTTTCCCTAGGAAAAATCATCAGCTTCCAAGTGAGAGAACAAGTTCTGCATAAGAGTAATCAACCCAATTTAGCAGGCCACTTTTACATGATGTCATATCTTCTCGATTAAGTAATGGGCATAGTATATAGGGACCTTGGTGAGCTTTGGAACATGACCATATATTTTATAAGGAATTACATTTTTGATTACTATCAGTTTATGCATATATATGCATACATAAATCACATGACCTAAATTACTAAGGATGTGTATCCTCAAGTATGCCATGCAATTTATGAGGCTTTACTACCCAAAATTATAAATAGAATCAAAGATACACTAACTCCTAGGGGTGATTACTAGTTGTACCTAGATTATACAATGATTATGGTCAACCAGTTATAATATCACCCTATGTTCCTCCCTAAGTATGTACTAGATAAGCTAGCAAAGTAATAAATTACATATTATCTCTAGTGGAGTATGGAGGAGGATTTGATTAAACCATAATTATTGGTAGAATGTGTTATACCATGAGGAAGAATTTTGAGGATGTAGGAAATAAGAGAAATAACTATTAATTACCTATCTTAGCACATGAGGATTGGGATCCTCATGGTCATATACAAAATCATATCTAGGGCTTTGGTATTCCATACCAACATATCTAGTAAGACCATGATTTTTTATTCATAAATGCAAAGGATGACTTACAATTTTTTGAAAGGACAAAGCTTGTAGGCTTGAAAGAAGATCATTTTAATATAATTTAGTAAGATCCTTAAATTTCAATTTAGGAAATGCATACTAGGATTCCACCTCCTAAAGGATGGACTACTTTAGATTTCTAGTATAGCAATCCCCCATAATAAATAAAGATACAAGGGGAGGCTTCCCAGGAACTTCCCTTTCTATTAAAGGTTATCAAGAAAGAGCCTAGGTTGATTGAGACTGATCCTAAGGGAGCTCCAGGAGATCTAATTGATTTGCATTCCTCTGATTTCAAGGACCAAAAGTACCCAACTACATTTCCATTATAAACACCTACACTACACCATAATTATAAGAGTCTACAATAAAAGGGGTATCTACAAAGGAATTTAATGCCTCAATCTACTAAATATATTCTCTAGACATGAAAAATACTATTTATTATAAGAGGAAGCTAAAGACTACCCCCATAAAAATTTGACAGCTAATCAACCACAGGGTAGGCCTTCAGTTACTCAATAAAAATTAGAAGTAGAGAAAGAAGTAGATGAAGAGTAAGAACTTGAAGGATCTAAGGCACTAAACCTTATGATTGATAAAGGGAAATCACTAAGTATAAATGACATAATAGGTAAGAAGGCTCAACCTTTAGACCCTTCTTTCTAAGTTTCATCATATGTTCCTATTTTTGGTTTAGTTCCAATTAGTACTATTTTGAGAACTCCCAAGGTAGAGGATGTTACCTATATAGTTAATGTTTTAATTTTATATTATGTTTCCTTATAAATACCTTTCCTCACTCCCAAAGTAGAGGAAGATTCTTCTACAATAATTTTTTTTTTGTGTTCCCCTACAGTGCCATCCACATCCATTATTAACACTACCACTAGTATTCCCTCTAAGATTACCACAATCTAAACCATGAAGAAGAAAAGGGACACTAAAAAAATTGAAATAGCATTGGAAACTTTTGAGCTCCATTTATCTTCCACATAGATACATTTTCCCGTAACTTCTACAAGTTCATCCCAAGAGACTACTATCATGTCTTACGGAAAGGGTAAAATGGGTAATCAATTCATTACCATCAATCTATTCCAATAATATAGATGTGTGTATTGGTCCAAAGTCATTTCCCCCTTCCTTATTGACATAGTCTTCAAAGGAGCTAAAGAGAAACAATCAACAGAAGATCTAGAGGTGGAGGTTACAACTAAGGAGACATAATCAATAGGCCCTACCCAATGAGTGATTCTCCTATGGGAAATTGATCTTAGAGTGATGACTTCCCAAATTTCCAATTTAAAAATTATAAAAATCCCATCAATAATAACATTGTTTAATAAGCCCTCAATGAGTATTCAAAGGGTTATGAAGATAAAATTGGAAGATGAATTTGGGAGGTAAATTATTCTTGAGGAAAGGTAGGAGGTTTATAACTTTTTCAAAAGAAATAATAGGTAGTTAAGGCAGTCCCCATACATAGATGATTTCAAGTCTCTGTAAAAATCATACAAGGATGCTATATTAGCATTTCATGAGGTGGTAGAGATGGCAAGGCAAGAGCTATAATAAGAACTAGAAATAATCAAAGAACAACAACAAAAAATTCATATTCAATAAGTAATTGAGGTTGAAGTGAAAGAAGATGCATCAAAATATTATAATATTCTTGAGGCATTAGAATCAATGAGGGATAAATTAGCCCCCCATATAGCTCAAACATATAAATTATTTAATTCTTTAAATTAAGGTGAAAACAAACTAAAGTTATTGATTTTGTACACTACTAATAAGGCATACAACCATCTAGAATTGATGACACCATTGGAGGCATCTAATGCCCTCAATTTGGTGGTCATTAGAACATAAGAAGCTAGAGAGTGGGTGATAATAAATAGGGAATTGATGTCCAAATACCAATATCTTGTGGCACTCATCTTTCATATTTTGGATGACCTAAAATTTTCAAAGGCAAGGGATGCAACACACAAGCTAATAAGTAGAATCAATTTTGATTATCTCATTCAAGAAGCTTCTAATAATTTTAAGTAGTGTCTAAAGGGGTTAGTGATAGAAGATATTGAATTTGACTTTAATTTTGTGAGGAAGAAGGTAACTAAATTTGAAAATTTCAAGATCAAATTCCAAAATATGAAGGCAAAACATGTAAAACTCTTAAAATAAGTTAACAAGGTACATAGACCCTCATTATTAAACTTAGATATTATAAGGCAATAACATGATGTAGGTCATATTAAAACACTTAGGTTCTCTAGTCTTTCTAAGGTCATGGGTACCTTCACTACAATTTTTTAAGGTTAGGGGAATCTTAAAACCTTGTTTTCTATTTTAAATTGTGTGGCATTTATTTTACCCTTGTTGTTGTACCTAGATGTTGGTCCAATTGTCAAAATCCTCACTCCCTGATTCATAGCTCTAGTTTTAATTTTTTTAACCTATCACATAAAAAACATGATGCAGGTCATTAATATTATCTTGATTTGGAGGAAAATAAGAAGAAGAATGAGGTTGTTACATCCAATTTAGTGCTTAAACAAACAGTGACCACTCCCACAAAGGTTAATGCATATATGTAGAGGTCCACTTAACCTTAGTTGAAAGGCCCAATTTTATGCATGTAAATTCAATACAGCTTCATCAAATTTTTATTATTAGTACACTTATGTTAGGAATTAATGTAAAATTTTCCTAATTTTTTTTGTAAACATGCACATGTTGCATGATATTGTAAAGGTTGAATTTAATTCTTGTATAATATAAGTTAACTCTATGTATATAATACATACAGTTTTTAAACTATAGTTAGAACTGAGGTTCTAACTACACCATGTAATAAATTTTTTCATGTTCTTGGAGGATGAGGAAACCCCTCCCAAAGTCTATTTAAACATATATATCCTACATTTATAAAGGGTTTGAAATTTTAAATATAGTAGAAAAATCAATTTTGATTGTTAGTGAATCTGTTTATGTAATATCTCTCCAAGATCTATGTAATTAGAGTTAATTTTTTTGGTTGTTTGATTCAATAATTCTTAATTTGAAATAGATGTGAGGAATTATTTCTTGTCATGATTAATATGATAGTTTTATATGTGTAATATTTATTCAAGGATTAATAATTAACTTGATTATTGGCAAGTAATTTGATTGTTTCATAAGTGTATAGAGGTACTTTTAATGATATAATTTTATATGCATGTGCAATAACTATCTTAGATACCTTCCTAGTCTGAATAATAATCTCCTAAGTAAGGGTATGCAATATATTCTCTAAAATGAGCAACCTTTGATTGAACCTCTATGTTTTTTATATCAAATTATCCTAGAGTACTTGACCATGTCTATTTGTGTGTGTACAATAGTTACTAGCTACAGACATTAGTTCTAAAATCACTTATCCATTTAAAAACCATCCTGAGAGATGATTTCTGAATCCATAGAATCTTTCTTTCTTGCTTTACCCTTCTCTCAATTTTTGAGATTATTTTTGAGACCTACCCACTCTAGATTAGCATCCATCCACCTACCAACTTACATAGACTTTTGACTTTCTTTTTGATTCCATTTCATCCATTCATAATACTTGTTAACAACTTGTATTCCCTGCTTGTTATTCCATCACCAAGTTGTTAAAACCACCTTCCTACAACTCATGCCCTAGAGTGGAGTTTACCTCCATTGAGATCTTAAAATTTTAGAGGCTACCTCATTATGAATTAATGTTTACAAAAACTACATCAACACTTGTTATGTTGCTAGAATGAGGGCCTTAGATTCTTTGATAAAAGAGGTTAGTTTATACTTTGAGTTGCACTAGAATCACCTAAGAAAGTGACCATATCTAGTTCTCAAACTAGTCTTATAGTCTCACTCTTGTCAAATCATAGGAGGATTAGATTGGTACCAACTACCCCTATCTATAATAGATACATAACATCTTCCACAATAAGGATCAATCCCCTATTAATATTCCCATTGTTGAACCACCTTGGCTAGTTAGATCTATTATTTACATTCCATGGGATGTGCATGAATTACCCAAGAATACTAACAAATATCTACCATTCTTCTCTCCCTCAAGAGGAAGAATGATAGATGAGCACATCAAGTATTCTAAATCATCATTAAGATTGATGAATGTTATTAATGAATATATTGTATATAGTCTTTTCCCTTTTACATAAATGATGCTACTTATGATTGGTATCTTAATTTTAAATAAAATTCAATAACTTCTTGGAATTCATGTCAAGATGCTTTTCTTGCACAATTTGATCAAGTCACTAGTCCTAGTTTGATATACCAACACTTTATTAGCTTGAAAAGGGAGCCTAATGACCTAATATAGGCCTTCAATGCAAGATTTTATAAGATGTACACCTAGTTGAGCCTGATGTATAAACCAAATGAATTATTGGTGTTAGAAATTTACAAGAGTGCTCTAGATCCAAAACTATAGTCTTAATATGAAAGGATATTACTATCTATACTTTGGCATTGGCCTATGAAGAGGCCATCAACATTGATAGGAAGCTTAATACTTAGGTGCCTGACACACCTAATTTTAATAATGGTTTGCCAACATTGAATAAAATTCCACATGTGAATCAAAACATCTCTACATTTAATCAGAATCAATTATACATGTTACCTCCTATAACATAGACAACACATCCAAAATACAATTTTTTAGATAAACGTGCATAAGGAAAAGGTTACCAATAGAATCAACATTTGACCACATATTATACTTTTGTTCTTGAGGGCACTAGCTATACAAAATTAGAATTGGATGATATATAAAATATGGCTCAATAGTTAAGTAATGACTTCCTTGGGATGTAAAGAAAGATAGGTAACACAAATGGCCCAAATAATAATCAAAATTTAGAGTTCCATAGGTATAATAAACCATTCACTAGGCTTACAAATAATATATATAATTCTAACAAGGCTCCAAAAATCAATATCATAAATACAAATCTACCCATTTAGTATAGATTCCATAATACTTATCATCATGGTGAGCTTGACTATGTTGAATTTTATATAGCATTTGAGATATTTCAAAGAAAGCTGGTAAGGCAAGATTAGATGCATAATCCACCATAATTACACCAGGACCCTTACCCTTTAAGCACTACCATGTTCTTTGAGACTCATGAGTTTCCTTTCCCAAGTAAAGATGATAATATACAATAAGACAACACTGATGAAATTTATGCTTTAGAGTAATTCTAGAAAGCTGGTTATAACTTGAGGAAAAATCAACCCTTCACAACTTTTATTCTTCCAAATAACATAGGCATTCCACCAAATCCAAAATATGATAATAATCCACCTCCCCTATAATGGAATGATAACCCTTAGAATAAGGAGGAACATATAAGAGGAGGGTCTAACATTGTGGAAGACATGAGTAAAATCAAAGAAAATATCACCCTTCATGAATTAACTCAAATCACTAAATAGAAGGAACTACTATGTAAGTCTATCATAAGGAAATTCCTTGTGGAAAATTCAAAAGCTCCTATAGAGAAAACAAAGAATTTTGACACCAATGTCATATATAAAATTAAGCAAGAGGTTCCACCTTTTTATCTAACTATAAATACATTTAGTAGAATATTCATAATTGTTTAGCTAATTCTAGAGATTCAACAACTATGATAGCTAATTTTATTTGTCAAAATATTAGCCTAACTCTAATCCCATCAACAAAACAGTCTCAAAGATGGAAAAAATAGTGGTAATATTAATTGGGGAGCTCAATAATGTGTGTATTCAAGTAAAATTTGAGCCATGAATCTAAATGACTATCGACATCCTTGTAATAGACATACTTAAAGGCTATGGACTAGTGGTGAGTAGGGACTAGTCTAAGACACTCAATGGATATCTTTCAATAGATTTCTCTCACATTTGGATACCATGATGAGGTATTGAAAACCAAATGTAGATTGATAGGGAACCAAGGATGAAGTATAATATCATATATTATAATGTTAAGAATGAAGAGGTAAGTTATGAATCCCCCCAGCCTTAGTATTTACATGAAATGAAATACAAGATCCAAGATCCCATGGTCCTAATCAGTTATGGACTCTCCACTTTGATGGCACAAAATCCAAATAGGGATTGGTCATAATAATAAAATTAGTTGATCCACAAGGGAAGAAGTTCCTACTAGCATAAAAATTATATTTCCCTTGCAACAACAATAGAGATCAGTATGAAACATTAATTTTGGGATTACACTTTACACCTAAGAATAATGTCAAGTAGTTGTTAGTATTTGGACACTTGGATCTAGTAGTCAATCAGGTTAGAATTAAATACCAATGCAAGCTATCTTATCTAAAAATATATAAACATAGATCATGGGATTTGATTGAGAGATTTTAAGCTTTCAACATAGTATCTATTTTTAGGGAGTAAAATAAAGTTATGGATTCACTAGCTAATTTTGATACCAATTTGGAGCCTCTCCAAGAATCTAAGGTAAAGATATTTTCCATTGAGCTAGTACCTTGTCCTTCTATTCTTTATAATGTAGAAAATTTCCAAGTCTTCAATGATGACTAGTATATTATTCATTTTCTAACCATTTTAAGATAATTTGAATCCCAAATCATTGATGATAATGAAGTTGGTCATCTCTATCATGAGGAGTTAGATAAGGAAGGTGTCCTCTAGCTCAAATAAAATCATCTTCTAGATAGTTTGGTCTCATTATAAATACCATTTGATAAATAAACCCAAGTTTAATAATAAAATAAACCCAAATTTATTGAGTCTAACTTCAAAAGGGATAATTTGGGTGATGAGTATAACCCATGCTATGTGAACATTGGCCTCAGTTGCACTATGAAAGAAAGATAATGAGTGAAGGATTTACTCACTCAATATAAATATGTGATTGCATGGAAATATGAGGACTTAAATTTTTATGGCCTAAAGGTCATTACTCATACAATTCTATTAAAACTATACCACAATCCATTCAGATAAAGTTAGATCCTAGTGAATTATATCCTAGAACCTCTCATTCGAAGAGAAGTGGAAAAGTTGTGAAGTGCAAGAATAGTATTCCAAAATAGAAATTATAATTAGGTGGCCAATTTAATCCCAATTATAAATAAAAGTGGAGAGATTATATTATGTGTTGACTTTTAGAAAATTAAACAAAGGTTTTGAGAAGGACAATGACCCACTACCTTCCTTAGATGAGGTGATACAAATAGTTAGTTTCCCTAAAATGATGTCCTTCTTAGATGGATTTTCAACTTATAACCAGGTACTGGTATAATGAACAATGCACTTAATATGAAGTGGCATACCTATGCATATAATAGGATGCCTTTTGGCATAATAAATATAGGATCCACCTTTTAGAAAGCCATGTATCATGATTATAAAGGATTATCAAGTAAATGTATAATCATCTATATGAATGATCTTAGTGTGTTCTCCAAGAATGGGAGTGATCATGTAGGCCATCTACAGTCAATATTTTAAATATGTAGAAGGCTTAAAATTTTGAGGAACCCAAAAATAGTGTATTTAGAGTTACTAAGGGTAAGCTCTTAGGACAGATCATTACTAGAGAAGGAATCATTATCGACCTAGATAGAATCTAGGGGGTTTTAGAGATTGTACCACCAAATAAAAAGAAGGATCTCAAGTTATTCTTTTGAAATATTAATTTTGTAAGGAATTTTATCTCAGTATTTACAAAAATTATGAGACCCTTGAATGTAATTCTCAAATAGGATGCCAAAATATAATGAATAGCTGAGGTCCAAAAGTCTTTTCAAGACATCAAAGATGCTATATCTTAGGCCCTATTATTGATTAGTATATATTTCATAAAATATTTTTACTTTTACTCATTTGATTTAAAACATATAAGTGTTGTCATAATGCAGAAGAAGGATGAAACTGAGCATCCAATTATATTCATGAGCATAAATCTAAATAATGTAGACTGAGGTACTCCATGATTGATAAAGAGATCTTCATCCTTGTCAAAGTGGTGAAGAAAATTTGACACTACATTTTGGGAAATAAGACTATCACTATTGTGCTTGATCCTATTATCAATATTACCTTATCACATAATGAATTAAGAGAATGTTGAGGAAAATGTAAGGCAATGTTATAAGAGTTTGATATATAAATCAATCCTACTAAAATTGTCCAAGGTTAGGGCATCATCCAAATCATGCCTGAGCCTGACTCATGTATTATTGTTGAAGAGTTATGTGAATCCCATATATCCATAAGGGAATGGTATACTAACATAATCTAATATATGCTTACAAGTACCTATTCCCTAGAAATCATTTGAGAACAAAGGAGAGCTTTGAGGCTCAAAGTTATTCATTACATGATCAAGAAAGGATTTATCTATATGATAAATTATGAAGGCATCTACCTTATATGTGTATCTTCTGAAGGGGCTCAATATATTATAGAAAATGTGCACTAGAAGATACGTGTCATCCATTTAGGACCACCATAGATCATAAGATCTTAATAATGGGATATTACTAGCCAAAAATATTCAAGGATGCTCATGCCCATGTGATAACATGCCATTAATGATAAGCATCAATGATTTAAATTTTTTGGGAATAATAGAGTTTTATTAGTATTTTAGTTAAGGGTCTAGATTAATAAATTAGTAAAAAATATAGAAATAATTATAGTCCTAATTTTTGAAATTTTATTTACCTTTTTCACCTTTATAAAAATAGAAATAAATAAGAGGAAATATAACTTAGCTATAAATAGATTGAGATGGTTGATACAGAGGCTAAAAATGGCTATGCAAGATTGGGACAATGTCATTAACCTAAATCTAGATTTTTTTTGGTGAAAGGATAAGAGCACCAAAAATTAGAAACTTTGGTGTTTGGTGTTATTGTATATTCCTATTATTTTTGTCCAAACTAATCATAGAGACTTGAACCTTTTTGGGTTGTGTGATACCACTTATGGAAAATCAAACGTTGGTTGTTGATGAAAATCATTATAGAACTAATTTTATCTTCAAACCCTAATCCTCCATCATGATTGATAAAATTATATTTGAATCACTTGAAAAAGAGGGGTGGTTAATGTGTAAGATGTACTGAAGGTGTAATCCACACCCCTTATGTGGGCATGATGCCTACATACCAATACTCTGAAGAGGGATCAAGCCATATGTAGTTCTCCCACCTAGTATGCTTTGTGTAATAGTGTGATGTAGATGAAAAATGCCAATTTGATAGTTTTTTAGGTGGCTAAGGATTGGTATGAGGATTTGATTACATTTTCATCTATTTTGGGTGACTATATGCAAATAATAAATAAGTTTGACTTGGTGTTTTGTTTATATTCTTTCTTGCTTTGTAATTTTTTATCAACTCCTCTTTGAATGAGCTTTGAGTTGGATTTTATAGGGAACCATTGGTCATGGGTCAATTGTCTTTGCACTAAGCCAACCTAATTAAGGATAAGGACTAGATGGAAATGACTAATAGGGCTCAAAGTGAAAATGGATAAGAGCACCTAAAACTAGACACTTTAGGGTCTAGTACTGTAGTCTAAATTCAGTGATCCTATCCTTTAAGCTCAAGACCTAGGGGAATAGGATTGGTACATGAAATACTATTTGGTTGAGGTTGAATGAAGGTTTAAAATGTTTTTACTAATTATTAATGATCAAAAATGTGTTTAGAAGGGTCATAAGAGCATGTAAAAAGGACCTATGGATGGGGTCTCACAAGCCACACTCAAAATACCAATTTAGAAATTTTATATGACTACATTTGGCCCCTCTTTATTCTAGTGATTCATCAAATAAAAGTACTATGATAAAGGAAAAATAGAAATCATACCTAAACTTACATATAAGGGTGAAGCCCATGAAGATGTGTGATATTGAGTGCGCATAGAAAGAGGACAATGTGAAATGTATATGTGTAAGAGAAAAAAGTAGTAGATTAATTCTTACTAGAAATGTTATGTCTAAAATAAGAACATACAAAGACTGGGTAAAAGAGAGAGGGAGAGAAAGGAATGAATACACCTCACTAGGTATGCAAAACAATACAAAACCTATTATGATTTTGAGTGATATTGGGTATGTGTTTTTCTAAGAGTAATATCATGAATAGAGTTGAGTGTTCAATTCCCTGAGGATGGATCAGGAATACAAAGGTTGGCCCTTTGGTTTCATCATCACCCACTAAGTGAAGTTATGTGGTCATGCATGTGTTAATTGATATTTTGATTGTGTGTCCAATCCCTTTAAGTAGGTGGCTAAGGAATACAAAGGCTATCTTGTCCTTTGGATCCATTAATTTCCACTAAGTGTGAAATATGAACTAATATTGATATGAATACATGTCATATGAGAAGGCTCATGAATCTCGTTAATGCTCTATAATCTAACAATATGGCATGGATAGCCTAATGTGTACTAAGAACTAGGCCAATCTTGGCCACTATAAAAGGTGGAAGCTAGGATTATATGAAATACACTCCAAAATTGAGAACTAGGCTTATATGAAAGCCACTTTGAAATGATCCTAACAACTAGTAGATGGAATAAAGCATGCAACTATTGAGAATACCTAGGTAATATAATGAACTTGGCAAGAAAATAAGGCAAATGTGTCATTCATATTAACCCTAATCACTAGTGTCTATAACATGGATTTTGATCTAAAAGGTGTACTAACTACCCAATCTAAAACTAGAAGTGAGAGCCATTATGTCATGCATGATGCCCCCTATATCTTGATAATTTGAGTAAAATTTTATTAAAATTTCCCAATCTAAATTGAACTATAACTGATAAAACTATAATTGACTCTACCTTTCTATCTATTTCTAAAAATTCTAGGATTTAAGTTGTTTAGATAGGAACACCAAAAATGGGACACTTTGGTATTTAACACTATTGTCCAATTTTGGTGCTCTTGTCCTTTACTATTTTTTATGAATATTCTATATTCATTATTTTTTAAGACTATTATGCATGTTTTGAACTCTGATTATTGTTCTGAGTGTTCTAAAAACTAATTTTTGACCAGTAAAAGGCTCTTATCTCTGTGATAAAACCCCTATTTATTTACCCCTCTTTTGAGGGTAGGAATGAAGACCTTATAATGACTACCCTCTAATGAAATAGAATTTCAAGTGTGTTATGATTAAAATACATGATATAGTAATGATAATTAAAAATATGTCTCGAGATATAGCATAGTGTGTAGTGGAGATTGCTAGATCAATAGGGTTATGCCTAGATAGATGTAACAATGTAATAACATGTGCAGTCTACTAAACTAAAACTAGAAATTTGTTTAGTTTTTAGGTGTTATTTATTAATGAGTGATGGATCATGATGTCCATCATGGCATCGAAGAAGGTAAGATAATGCATGATGTGGATCATGGCATTGTAAACAACTGATAAGTAAACAAGCAAATAAACACATAAGGAAAGAAGAAATAATCATACAAAAGAGGCAAAGGGGCCAAACAAACAAGGTACATGGGCACATGTCAATAGAACTAGGAAACTAAGCATACAAGGCATGTTAAAATTCCCACATATATATACAATTTCAAATAAGCAAGATTAGTAAGAAGGCCACAAGCACATATAAGAGTACAAGCAAAGGACATTATCAAATGTCCTAAGGCACACAAATGTAATTAAAATAGGTACTGAGAAATTTAGTCACATATATCTACTCAAAGAAAGAAAATAATTCATGTAAATTATGGAAATACTATCACATCTAACTAATCAAATCAAGAATTGAAAGTATGTAAAACATGCAGTATAAGACTAGGTAGATGCTAAGAAATACACAAGTTATATATACTAGTGAGTGTTGATATAATAATCTATGTAAGATAGTAAGTAATGTAAATCAACATGATAACTAGAGTGTGTTGTGTAGGCATGACAAAACCTATATGGTGTAGTCATATATAAGATGTCCCTAGTGGGTGGATATGTCGATGTATGTCTTAAATGTAGAAGTAAGATGCCCCCTCAATGGGTAGAGTGAAGTAATCAAGGATATAAGTGTCACTATACACACTCAAAGAAGATCAAATGAAGCATGTTAATTTAGATAAATCAACAAATAATAGCATAGAATCACAAAATGTTAGTCTATCATGGTAGTAGAAATATAAAGAATGGATAATACATAAAATTTAATTTTTTTGGTGTTTTGAGTTATTTGAATGCTTTTTTATTTTAACATGTTATATATTTTTTGGTTTTTTTAAATAAGCTATGTACAAGTAAGTAGGAAGAAACTATGTACAAGTAAGCTAAGAAATTATGATACTAATCAATGAGTCTCATAAGAGACTCCCTATCATGGTTTCCTATATCAATGATAGTGATTATGCATGATCATCAAGCATGAGGTAATGGATATGAATATTATAATAAATATTTGGATTCATTATCGATATCTTGGAAATCATAATAACCTATATTATTCCACTCATCATTATCATTTTGATTTTGAACCAATGGAATGCTAGTGTTGAGTTTTATTGTTTCTAGAATGTTTCCTTAGATAAATTATGTTTATGAATGACTTTCCTTAGGATGTTCAATAAATCCAAAACTTTGGTGACAAACATTATCAACTAATAGAATAGTAGTGATTCCTTGAGAATGCTTACCTAACCCTTGACCTTGATAATCAAACTATTGTAGATATTTTTGACCAAACCCCTACTGCTTTGAAAGTTGAGCATCATTTTAGAGAGGTATATTTTCATCTTTTTTATTCTTTACCTATGCTTGTGGTACTATTTTTTTCTCTAATTTTTATTTTAGATCCTTTTTTTGTTTTGAGTTATGCTTAAGTAACCACTTTTATACTATTTTTAAGTTTGACCCTTGGTGAATGTGTTCCTATGTCACTATGGATTGCTTGACTATTTTACATTGTATAGGATCCTCATTAACAATTATCTATTGTATATGTTTTTCAATGATAAACATGAATTTGTGTGATGCCCATGCATTCTATGATATGCACAATAATATATGGATCTTCTCACTAGATGTAGAGGAGGTAGTTTGATCAGCATAGATCTAATCATTTCCCTTAGTACCTCACTTGAATTCTTATTTTATATTTTAATGATTTTTGAATCACTAGTTTTAGAGTTATTTTATTTTGATTTCTTGTTTTGATATGTAACATTTCTTGAAACTAATTTACTATGTAAAGGTGCATATACATGATTGGTACTAGGGTGTCTTTCAAGATTTTTTATTATATTATGATTTTACAATGTTATGATATTTTCATGTAATAGTTGATTTTATGTTTTTAAATATAAAATTAAATGTCTCATACTAGTGATGTGATTATTTAGAGTCTAATAAGTGCAAACCCTATTTGATTTTGACTATTCATGTTAAGAGATATGCTGAAGAGAGTTTGAAGAAGTTATAGGCTGAATGTATGAATTAGGAATAATAGTATAGGATGAATCCCCTTTTGGAGGGGTGATAGCATGGACTTGGTTAGAGGTAAAATAGTTATCACCCTCTTGGGGGAGAGGATGAGAAGGAAATTCTTTCTTGTGCATAAAATATGGCATTGAAACAAGACAAGTGGTTGTTATCTTATGTAATGGATCTTCTAAGTATGTAAGGATTTTATTCTTAATTTAAGTACACATAATAGAAAGATAAAATGTCAAAGAATTAATGAAATATGACACATATCTGAATTGGTCTTAAAATGGCATGTACATATGTATTTATGTCTTTTTTGAAATCATGCCAAATGAAAGGAAATAAGCATGAAAGAGAAACTAAAAAAAATTCATAAGTAAATCATGATTAATAAAAATATAATATTCAAACCAATATGCAAAAATCAAAATTTTAATTTTGAAACCTATGCTAGGGTTTAAAAATATTAGGACCTAGTATAGGCAACTATAGTTTAAAATAAATATTTTGTAAAACAACTATGGTAAATTTTTAAAATTAGATTTTAAATTATGATGTGTGTGTGTGTGTGTGTGTGTGTGTGTGTTTAGGAAAAATCATAAAAATACTACCAAAATAAGAAAATAATTTTCTCTAAGGTTTATAGGGTTTTTATGTGCAAAAAAATTAAGTCAGGTTCACCAAATGATTTTCTTTTTGGAATAATGGAGTTTTATTCCTATTTTAGTTAAGGTTCTAGATTAATAAATTAGTAAACAATATAAAAATAATTATAATCCTGATTTGTGAATTTTTTTTTTACCTTTTTCACCTTTATAAAAATAGAAATAGATAGGAAGAAATATAGCTTAGCTAGAAATAGACTGAGATGGTTGATACAAAGGTTGAAAATGGATGTGCAGGACTAGGATAGTATCACAAACATGAATCTAGATTTCACTCAGTGAAAGGATATGAGCACCAAAAGTTGTATGCTTTATTTTTTTGTGTTGTTGTGAATTCTTACCAATATTTTTCAAATTTATCACAAAAACCTACAACTTTTTGGGTAGTTGGGTTATGACTACGTGACCCTACTCATTAAAAATTGAGTTTTGGTTATCGATATAATTTGTTGTAGAGATAATTTTGTTTTCAAACCCTAATCCTCCATCATGCTTGATAAAATAATATTTGAATCACTTGATAAAGAGGGGGATTAGTGTGTAAGATGCACTAAACATGTAATCCACACCCCTTGTGTGGGCATACTACCTACATACCACTACTTCAAAGAGGGATCAAGCCATATGTATTTCTCCCACCTAATATGTTTTGTGAAATAGTGTGATGCCAATGAAAAATGATAATTTAATAGTGTTTGAGGTGTCTAGGGACTATTATGAAGATTTGAATATGTTTAAAATTATTTTGGGTGACTATATGTAGAGAATAGGGAAGTTTGCCTTAGTGATTTGTTTTTATTCTTGCTTAATTTGTAAATTTTTGTCTCCTCCCTTGTAAATAAGATTTGAGTGGGATTTTAAAGGGAACTATTAGTCATGGCTCAAATGTCTTCACACTAAGATAACCTAATTAAGGATAAGATCAGATGAAAATGATTGTTGTGGCTTAAAGTGCAAATGGATAGGAGCACAAAAAATGAGATACTTCGGGGTCTAATGTTGTATTCTAAATTTTATGCTCTTATCCTACAAGCTCATGACCTATGGGAAAATGATTGGTATAGGAAATACTATTTGGATGAGGTATAATCAATGTTTAGAAGGTCTTAGCTAACTAGAATGATTAAAACTGTTTCTAAAAGGGTCATAAGAACATGAAAAAATGACCTATGGATGGGGTCTCACAAGCCACACTCAAACTACCAATTTGGACATTTTATATGACTATAGTTAGAAAAAATAAAATTACATGAAAAAATACACTTACAACCTATTATTTAGGGAAGACAATTTGCCTAGTGGGAGTTAGACTTCATTGGTGTCATTAAACCAAACTCATTAGTAGGTCATAAGTTTTTACTCACTACCACATATTACTATACCATATGGACTAAGGTAGTGGAAAAAAAGAATTTTAGAACATAAGATGTGATTTAATTCTTTGAGGAACACATCATAGATAGATTTTGCACCCCCTATTTCTCTAGTTTGTGATAGTGTCCCATCATTTATATCAGCTAAATTCACTAAATGGGCTCATGATAATTAGATCACCATCAAGTCATCTTCTAACCTTTACCCTTAGGGAAATGGATTGGCTAAATCAATGAATAAGAACTTGGTAGATGTTGTTAATAAATAAACTAGGGATAAGCCTATGGACTTTCACAATCTACTAAAATATTCCCTTTGGGAAGACTAAATGAGATATAAGTAGACCCTCAAGGCTCACCGTATTTGTTGGTGTATGGATGCAGGCTAGTATTCCCAATCATGCTAAAATTTTTGAATTATGAATTCATTTATGAATAGATGGAAGTAAATGACAAAGCAAAATCTTGACTAATGGATATAATAAAAAGGGAATACTTAAGGATTAAGGCCCTATAGACTTTTATCAAACACCAAGATGTATTCAATTTATGGTTTGATAAAAAAGAGAAATTTGAATCATTTATAATTTTTGATATAGTGATTTTATGGGATAAAGCCCATGAAAATAAGGACAAAATGAAAATTTTACCCCATTATGGACTAGACCATATCAGATTTTAGAGATCTTGGGCAACAATGAATTCCATCTAAGGGACCTTCAAAGTAATAAACTCACATATCTAGTCAATGGATAATTTATAAATCATTACTTCATGGTTGTACCATTTAGATATGCCACTGATTGATAAATAAACATGGTATAGGTAGGATTAGGTTAGTTTACTACTTTCTAGTGTAGTTTCCTACTTTCTAGTTTAGTTTCCTACTTTTTAGCCTAGTTAGTTTCTAGTTTCCTGTGACAATCTAAATTGGTTTATTATAACACAACCAAGCTAATATCCTACTAGATATGCCACTTATTGTATGCTTATATATATATATATATATATATATATATATATATATATATATATATATATATATATATATATATATATATAGGAAAAGGAAACTACAAAGGGTTTCATAATTTGGGGTCTGTTTGAAAATTGGTTATACTTTTGTGTTTAAAGTTTTTAGGATTCAGGTATGTAATCACAATCATGTAGGGTTATGTCATAATTGAATATTTATAACAGGTATTTAAGATTTGATCTCAAATACTTCATATGGATTTAGAAATTTCTCACTCCATTAGACCAAGCACACTTTTCATATTAATAATTGTAGTGAGGTGATAATCATTGATGCAGATGTAACTGGAAGGAATGTTTTGGTAATGATTTATTTTAAAACTACACCAGCTCATAGCAGTTTTAGATCTCCACCTTCTACTAAAAAAAAAAGGGAGAAATAAAAAAATAACCAATGAGTTCAAAAGAGTGATCAATAAAACCAAAAGAACATCTAAATAAGATCAAAGTCTCACATGATGAAATAAGGTCAATGTACAACACATCATGATTAAGAAAATTAATGAAGTGGAAAGAAGGAATCTAAGGTATCTGTATCAGGGATATGAATGCCTTATTGGTAGTAGAGCAATGCCTGAGCACCCCTAATTTAATAATATTTAAAAGAAACTAGAATGAAACCTACAACTACAACAAGCCTTTGAAAATATCCTCACAACAAGGGTTAAATGGACATCACTTTATCACACATAAATCCATGGATGAAAAGGAAATTATGTTGTATGATGTACTTGGGAGTCTCTTTCATATCTCTAATTCTAATATTTTTCTATGTCACATTTCATGTCTTATTTCAATTAATAACCAAAGTTTTGGGTTGTTGAATATTTGGAAGTATTCCCCCTATAAGTCACCATTTATTAAACCCAACATTCCCCTTTTCTTATTGAAGAAATGGAGACCCACTTTTTTAGGATTTAGGCCTTGTTTGTTGATATCTTTATCTACGTAGTTGTGAATGTTTTATTATATTGCTCTTTAATATTTACACTTTATAGTACAAACAATGGTGTTATACATTTTTTTACTAACTTACTAATGCCTTTTAGAAGTTATTTTTATACTATGCAAGTTTTGGGATTTAGTTTTATTTGAATAGTTTATTCATGACTTGATCTTCAGACATTTTATTTGGACCTTTTATTTGGAACTTATGTTTTACTTTATTCATCAAAATATTTGTTTGATATTTCCTTATCAGGTTTTTTATTTAGTATTTGCTCTTTGGTTTTTTTGTATAGAGCTTTTTGATATTATGTTTTACTTAGAATTATGGGAGGTTATTGATCCTATAGATACATTTTTACATGAAGGAAATATATCACATGTGCAATGTCAACTAGTTATAGACTTACTAAATCTTAAGAGATAAAGACCAAACTATATGATGGATAATATTGAGGTTATTGCCTACATCAACCTTCTATGGGATTTGTTCTTTGCTAGGAAGATTATAAAAGATGATTTATTACACCATATGGATCATCAGATGGTTGTGGCTTACATCACTGATGATGACTTCCAAAGGTACCTATCTTTATCAATCCCAAATGTAGTATTTAATAAATATAGGTTTGTTAGATTAAAAAAGCATAATTCAATTGACAAAGTACTAAGCTCATGGATTATTCTTAGAGAAATTATGGTTTTAAAAGTAATGTCTCCCACCCTAAGTAGCGAATTTAGAATGGGGGTACATAGTAGGATGGCCTTATTAAATAAAATGTATGGCATGCTTAGTATCCATTTCTCAATTTCGATTGGTGACATTACTAGATATGATAATGAATAGTGATGTAACTTTTTCCCTATCATAATTCATCAGATTTGAGCTAAGATAATAATTTTTACATAAGATAAAGTGGTTGAATCTAGTATTCCACTTTTACATGATGTCATATCTTCTCTATGTAATAATGGGCATAGTATACAAAGACCTTGCTGAGATTTAGAGCTCAATCATAGATTGTATAAAGAATCACATTTGTGATTACTATCAATTTATGCATATATATGCATACACAAATCACTTAACCCAAATTACCAAGGATGTGTATCCTCAAGTATGGTAGGCAATTCATGAGGCTCCATTTCCTAGAATGGGAAAGAGCATTGTAGATACACTAGCTCCTAGGGGTGACTACTAGTTGTACCCAGATTATATGGTGATCATGGTCATTGGTAATAAATTCAACCCCCCTTTGCCTCCCCAAGTATGTACCAAAAAATCTAGCATAGTAATAAATTACAAATCAGATCTGGTGGAGTGTGGAGGAGGATTTGATTAAACATAAGAAAGACACATTTTATGTGTCTCACATAATTATTGGAAAAATGTATTATAACATGAGGAAGCATTTTGGGGATGTGGGAAAAAATATAAAACATTATCAATTGCATACCTTAACACATAGGCATTGGGATCTTCATGGTCATATATAAAAGCATATCTAGGGATTTGGTATTCTATACCAACACGTCCCTAACGACCAAGATTTTTTATTTATGAATGCAGAGGATGACTCCCTAGTTTTGGAAAGGATGAAACTTACAGGATTGATAGAATATTTGTTAACCAAATTTTGCATCCAAACAAAATTTTTGGTCCCCTTCTTCCCTTGCTATTCAATGCCAGTCATTTTCAGGTTGCACAAGTTCATGCCATGGTTCTTTGGCTTGGTTCAGCACTTTGGTTCAGCCCCTTGGTTCAATCGGCAATTGGTTCATCCATCTTCAAGTTCAAACACCTCAATTCAACATGGTTGAACCACTTGAACCATTGAACCATTTTTGGTTGAATGGTTTTAGTTCTACGAGCTTGGTTCTTCAATGTGGTTCAACACTTGGTTCATCAGCCTAGTTCAATCAGTCGGCTCATTATCCATTTCATCGGTGTGTAATGGTTGAACCATTGAACTGTTGAACCATTTTTGGTTCAATGGCTTGGTTCAAGGGTATGCTAGTTGGTCGAGGGGTAGTCTTCAAGTTCAAATACCCTTGCAAAGGGTAGGCACTTCATAGGAAGAGGACCGGGTAAGTTTAATTTTTGTCTAAGTTTGAATTTGTATAAGTCCTGAATTCCTTCAGACTTTTTGTTTGAAGGAATTCCTTTAGACAAAAATTCTGAAGGAATTTGGGTGTAGCTCAAGGCAAAGACAGACTTGAGGAGAATATCTATGGAATTTTTATCTATGCAAAAATGTCTACAGACAAAAGCCTGTGGGGAATACTCAAGGCAAGATAAACCTGGGGAAATTGTCTCCAAACAAAAGTCTGCAGGAATCTAGGAGATCGTCTGAAGGATTGAAGGACCCACCGAAGGAACTCGAAGGGTAGGTGCCCTTGTGGGGGAATCTCAGCCCAAATATAAAGGACACTTTCAAAGGCAGAGGGTCACTTTCCCTTTGGCAAGGAGCTAAGGAGATACAAAGGCAAAAAGGTACCCACAGAGAGGGCCGATAAAAGCAAAGCCACAGAAAGCCAGTGAAGGACCCGATGACATTTTAACAGGGATGAGGACGTCCCAAAGGCTATAAAAATTAACAAAGCAAATTAGCCATTAGTTTTCAAACCAATGATGGCCAAGTGAACATCAAAATTAGCGCAACAAAATAGCCATTTATTTTCAAATGAAAGAGCGCTAACCATGAGAGCCCAGAATGCAGTGAACTGCCAGAAGTTTGCCCTCGAGAGCCAAAGGAGCCAAAATAGACAAGATAGGGAAAAGACAAAGTGACAAGAATGGAATGAGAAAGTAGATGGTCCAAGTGGCAAAGGGAAGCACCGATTCAAGAATTGACTTTAGAAGGTGAAACAGTGCTAGTGAATTGACTATTAGAGGATGCAAATAGCTAGTAGTGCAATAGGTTTTCTCCATTTCACATTAATGAGTAGACAATATATGTAATAACATTCATGAAGTGGCCTTACAAATAGATAAATCATGTAGCTCATTAATGTTTTGACCAGCCTGCTCTTTCCAATGAGGGGATGCAAATGAGCCACTTGTAAAAAAGGGGTGCCAAAGGGCCTCCTTTTCTTCTCCTATATATTTTAGGACTTGTCATTTTTAGAAAGATCTTCCACATTTTTAAGGCACAACCTTGGCTAAACTTCACTTGAATCAATAATTGCATTTTTTACCTCTATATTGGATAGACATTTTTGAGTATGTCTTGAGTGTTTTTTTGTGTTCAGTCATTATCTCTTGATGCTTTCACAAGTTCAACACTAGCATATCTATTGTCTACAAGGTGCCATATTTGTAGTTGATAGGAGGAGAGTTCTATTTGGGGTGTATAAATAGAGAAATTAACTTTTAGTGTGCCTCTCATAGCACCTTTGGTGAACCTCTATTCTCTATGTTTTCATTAAAACCTCCCTATCAAGCTTTTGTAGTCTAGTCCTTCTACCAAGTGTGAAGCGTATGTATGCATTCATCTGATTTTAAGTGTGGATGTGAGAAGGTTATTTCATTTTGTTGTATCACCTCCTTAGAGTAGTTTGTTCTCCTACATCTTTCTCCCTTTTCATCCCCCCATTATATATCTGTATATGTACATGTATTTGCACTTGCTAGAACAAATATGATGCATCAAAGGGATCTAGCCCTTATCTAGAGACTCTCCCCTCTAGCTTCACTAGTCCCACAGGTGAGAGGGGAGTTTCCATAGTTGTGAGAAGGTATGAGCTCAACCTCTTGCCAAGGGTACAATCTTTGATGTCAATAGTTTTGGCATGCCCAGTGGGACATAGTTTGACAACTCAATAAGGTTTCAGGATTGATGCTAATCCTATCATAGCAAATTAAAGATTTCCAGCATCTCATGACTCCACTGGTAAGAGCTTCATTTATTCCAATCAAGGTCAGTTTTTAAAATTTTTATGCCTAAAGTCACCACAAGGTCTATTTCTAAAGGGGCTCCTTTCGATTTCATTGAGTTGCCTTTGAACTCTGCAAAAAGACTACAATTTGAGAGGACCCATCCTTATCCAATAATCCATCCTCTTAAACTTGTTGTAAGGGATGCATATGTAGTAGAACCCTATTTACAGCCCATCCCAGCTATGGTATTGCCTTTTGTGGCTTTTCATGGTCAGAGCCCCTTGAATCTCCCACACTATGATCCAATTCTAGGAATAGCCCTCAGAAATGTGCCTTCTTTGAATGGAGAGGGGCCCATTACAGTCATTAAGAATATTAGGAATATTGCTAACCTCTACAAAATTCATAATGTAATAGAAGAAAATATCACCATCAGATTGCTAACACTGTCTCTCAAAGGCAAGGCTCTTGACTGGTATGGAACTTTGCCTGTAAATTCAATACATTCTTGGAATGAATTGGGGACTCAGTTGATAGATCATTTTGGGGAAAAGAGAGATGGCCTCTCACTTGCTGAGTAGCTAATGACCATAAAGAGAGCTCCACATGAGTATATGTAGGATTTCAACATGCAATTTCAAAAGACTTGGGATATAATTCCCATCCTGGTAAGACTAACTCCTAGCTATGCCTTCCTATATTATCTAAGAGGATTAAATAGTGATATTGTTGTGATGATCCAATCCATGGGAGGGCATATACTACTAGATGCTTATGACATAGCCATAGCAACTAAAAATTGCTTAGTACAGGCTGGAAAAATAGCCCCTAGGCCTCACATGCCACTCTTCCCAAAAATGGTACCTCCAATTCCAACCGTTGCTCCCACATTGGCTCCTCTACCTACCATAGAGAAACCAATTGTTGTTCCATCCAATGAACTTCATGAGGTTAAAAGTCTATTGTAGAGCATATCAAATGAACTTGTAGCTCTTAAAAGGCAACAAGCTCAAAGCAATAGACCGAATCAGGGATACTAGCATTATGGTCAAGCCCCTAGACCCCCTTTCTAAAAATTTAATCAAGGATAGGGTCAGCTCACTTAGACCAGACCATTTCAAAACTACAACCCAAGCCCCCCTTCATCATCTAAAGTTATGGTGCCAGTTTAGAACAATCTAGTACAGGAGCAGCCAAGTTGTTCGACCATGGGATATGGTCAAGAATAGGCTATTTACACAAATGAGATGATGAATTATTTTTAGAATGTAGACAATCAGGTAGCTACTCATTCCCAAATTTTTGAGGCTCCAACTCAACCCAACACAAGTAACAATCAGGCCCAGCCAGATTCTACCCTCATGAGTCATCTGGAGTGGGAATTTTATTTAGTAAATTATGTGGGCACTACAAAAAATTAGGCTAATTGTGTTGCATCCAACACAAGATTTAAGAGAAGAGCAATGGGAGAAGCCCAGGATACCACTCAAGTGGTAGTAGCACCTTCTCCATCACACTCTAATTGAAAGGCCCTAAACTTTAGACAGCCATTTATACCTTCAGCCCCTTAAGCTATAACTCAGGTTAGAGTCAGCCCCAAAGAAAGCTTGAAGGGAGGTAGTCCCCAGGACAATATAGTGGACTAAATGAAGAAGCTACATATGAACATCTCTTTATGGGATTCATTACCTCTTCTAGGGAAGAAAGATGTATTGAAGAAGGAATTGCATGACCTGGATCGACAAGCTATCCCAACAAGCACTGATAATGTCTTGATGACAAATGGATAGCCTTCCACTTTAGGTTAGGTAAAGAAGGAAGGGAAAATTCCCCCTTTCTATTTATCCTTGGTCATAGGGGATTTCTTGGTACACAATTGCATCATTGATAGTGGGGCTAGTACCTAAATGATAACCAAGTGCATAGCTAACAAAATGGGACTGAAATATGAAGAGATGAATAAAGGAGTCCTGCAGCTTGATGGGACACCTACAAAAATAGTTGGGATTTTTAAGGGTTTAGGATTGACATTGCATGCTTTCCCAACCTTCTCAATTCCCCATGATATAGTGGTAGCAGATGTTCTTCCTTATTTTCCAATTTACTTGTCCAGGGACTTCACATCAAAGATAGGTGGCTATCTAGCAATGAATTGGTTATATCTAGTTTTTAGAACCAAGTACGAGACCAAGATAAAAATCAAATCTGAGCCACTCTATAAGGACCATCTAGAACCATATTCACCCAAGGAAGTGAAGGTTAGCTACACCATTATCAACCTAGAAGAGTCTCATACAGACCAATCTCCATCCTCTACTCTTGAAGGAGTTGCAGACCTACTCTTGGATGAGTGGGGAAATGATAACTTCGAACATGATCCTCACAAATTCATAGAGGAGGCAGACCTTGGAGTCTACTACATGCATGAAGGGGGCACCTTCATACCAAATATAATGAAGGTAGGCCAAGAGGACCTAGGCATATGGTAGTTATATTTCAATAGTTCTAGAAGTAGGCTAGGAGCTGGTGGTGGGGTAATGTTAGTCTCCCCTTCAAAGGATAGGTACTTTTTAGCTTTCCATTTCTAATTCTCTTTCACAAGAAATGTTTTAGAATACGAGTCTCTTATCCATGGCCTAGAATGGGCAAGAAAAAGAGGGGTCAAGGAGTTACAAGTTTTGGAAGATAGTGACCTGATTGTAAATTAGGTGAGAAGCCAAAATCTGACCAAGAATTCCTTGCTGAAGTCTTACAAGCATAGGGTCTGGGACTTGGTGGAAGATTTCCTTGCTTTCAATATTGCCTCTATTCCTAGAGAATAGAACAAACAAGCAGATAGGCTAGCAGTAATTGGTGCTTAGTTTGATGTTTCTAAGGAAATAAGTCAAAATTATGGTTCACGCCACTTGAAGATGGTAGTTCAGCCCTCTATCCCTGACAACATTGCAAATTGGTGAGTTTTTGAAAATGACTAGTAAATAGCTTTCTTCCTATAGGAGGAAGCTGAGTTCACAACATATAACCAAGTGAAGTTGCAACAGTAATACAACAATCAGATTGTTCAATTGAAGAACAATAAGCTCCCTAAATGTTTGGTCATGCTTGAGAGCATTTTCATTGGAGATGACCAATTAAGAAATGACCAGGCATGCACCAAAACTAAAGAGGAGAATTACCAAAGGGTTGAGATCTTCAAGGACAAGTTTCTTGCACTTGGAAAATTCTGCATTATTCAAGAAAGGTGGGCTTTCATTTTATTGTGTCAGGGGTTCTCTAACATTTTTGTATGGGATTATAGTGATTTGAAGGGTTTCAACCCAAGACTCACCCAACACACCATCAAATTAGAAGAAGGTGCTAGGCCAATCACATAGAAGTAGAGACCTATCAATCTAATGATTGAGCCCCTCATGTAGAGGGAACTAGCCAAATTGATTGAGTCTGGAATTATATTTCCAATCAAGCATTCCTCCTGGCTGGCTAACCTTGTTCCTGTTAGAAAGAAGAATGGGGAGATCAGGCTATGTGTCGACTTTAGAGACCTTAATAAATTCTCTTTATAAGACCATTATCCCCTACCAAGCATGGAGCAAATCCTTTAGAAGTTAACTGGTAGCAAGAGTTTCTCCCTCTTAGATGGTTATTCAGGGTATAATCAGATTCTAGTGCAATGTTGTGACTAGCACAAAACGGCCTTCACCGCTAAATGGGGAATGTTTGCCTACAAGAAGATGCCATTCATGCTATCTAATACTGGCACTACCTTTCAGTGAGCCATGGACATGGATTTTCGAAGGCTTGATAAACAACAATGTGATGGTATACCTTGATGATGTGATAGTATTCTCCAAGGAAATGAACCAACACATAGAACACCTCAGGCAGATTTTTGAAAGGTGTACAGAGTTTGGCATCTCTCTTAATCCAAAGAAGTGCATATATGTTTTTCATGAGGGGAAACTCCTTGGCCACATCGTGTCCAAGGAAGGCTTGTCCATTGACCTTGAGAGAGTTCATTCTATCTTGGAGATGTCCCTACCAAAGCACAAAAAAGGCTTGCAGAGCTTCTTTGGTAGGATAAATTTCATTTGGAGATTCATTCCAAATTTCATAGAGATAGTCAAGCCACTGACCTCTATGCTAAGGATGGGTGAGGAGTTCAAGTGGAAAACACAAAGAAAAGATAGCTTTGAAGCCATCAAGCAAGCCATAACCCAAGCTCCTACTTTGATCAGCCCCAACTTTAACAAAGACTTCAACTTTTACACTTTCAGCAATGAAGAGGTGATCTCCGCCATGCTTACCCAAGAAAATGGTGATGACCTCGAGCAACCACTTGCTTTTTTTAGCCAAGGGTTAGAGGATTTTGAAGTCAGATACATGTATGTTAAGAAGCAATTCCTAGAAGTAGTGTGGAGCCTAAATAAATTCACACATATGTTGTCTAACAACAGGATTCACCTCATGGTCCCATATCCTGGTGTCAAGGATTTCTTGACCAGTCAAGACGTAAATGAGAAGAAAGCAAGGTGGATCACAAAAGTGATGTAGTATGACGTAGACATCAAGATCACCAAGATGGTGAGGGGAAGAGGCCTATGTGAATAGCTTGCTATAGAATTCAAGCAAAAAAGGGAAGACAACTTGTTGATTCATGATGTAGCCACTGTAGAGGAACTAGTTCTCATAAAGGATTAGATGTTGGACTTGAGACATTTCCTCCTCACTAGTGAGTGCCCATAGGGTCTTGATAGGACTGAAAGAAGGTACTTTAGGCTCCAATCTCTTCCTTATGTCCTAGTTGATGAATTATTGTTTAGAAGGGATCTCTTTGGGGTCTTCCTAAGGTGCATTGACATGAACCAAGCTGATAAGGTACTATCTAAATTCCATGATGGGCCAGTAAGTGGTCATTTCGCTCATAGAGCTACTGTAGCAAGGATAATGAGAGCTAGCTATTTCTAGCCTACTCTTTTCAAGGACACCCATGCTTGGGTAAGAAAGTGCCAAAAGTGTGCACTTTTTAATGGGAAGCAACGGTTGGCTGCCATGCCTCTACAACCTATTCAAGTGGAACAACCATTCATGCAGTGGGGCCTGGACTTCATATGGATGATTAATCCTCTCTCCATTACTAGACACAAGTGGGTCCTGACTGCTACATACTATTTCACAAGGTGGGTGGAGGCTATTACTCTGAAAGAGGCAAGTGAAAGTGTAGTCCTAGAGTTTTATGAGGACCTGGTAACAAGATTCGGGGTCTTGGCCACCATAATCTCAGAAAATGCCTTAGATTTTTTTGGGAACCAAAACAAGTGAATGGGTGCTAAGGTATGGTATATACCTCAGCACTTCATCCAATTATTACCTACAGGGGAAGTGTTGGCTGAGTCCACCAACAAAAATCTAATCAGAATCATAAAGAGGACCATGGAAGAAAATCAGAGGACTTGGCATGCCAAGTTAAAGATAGCTCTATGGGCTGATCAAATCACTTTGAAGAGAGAAATAAGAAATTCTCCATATATGCTCATGTATGGAAAGGAAGTTAGGATTCCCATCGCACTTGAATTACTAGCATTGGACCTCACTCACCAGCTATAATTAGAAGAAGGAAGTAGCATGGAAGTCAGGCTGTGCAAGCTGATGGAGCTCTAAGAGACAAGGGACCAGGCTATGGCTTCTATGACCAATCACTAATAGCAAGTGAAGAGACACTTCAATAAGAAATCTTTGTCAAAATATTTCTCTAAAGGAGACATTGTCTTGAAATGGGATGAAGACCGAGCTAAGCTTGGAAAGCATGTAAAATTTGATGCCCTATGGAGTGGTCCATACATAATCACTCAGTGCAAGCAACATAATGCATTCCAACTCTCCAGGTTTGATGGTGAAGAACTGTATATCGCAGTTAATGGGATACATCTAAAGCATTGCCACTGACTCTCCTTTCATTTTTATATATTTTCCCTTGTTTTCTTTCCCCATTTTCCCTAAGTGTTGTTGCACAAGTAGTAGTTTACTTAGTCTTGTGTGTGTTTTCATTTCCTTGGAGGTATATCTACGTGACTTTTTGTGTGTTGCATGGGATTATAGTGATTTGAAGGGTTTTGACCCAAGACTCACCCAACACACCATCAAATTAGTAGAAGGCACTAGGCCAGTCACACAGAAGTAGAGACTTGTCAATCTAATGATTGAGCCTCTCATGCAGAGGGAACTGGCCAAATTGATTGAGTCTAAAATTATATTTCCAATCTAGCATTCCTCTTGGTTGGCCAACCTTGTTCCTGTTAGAAAGAAGAATGGGGAGATCAGGATATGTGTCAACTTTAGAGACCTTAATAAGGTCTCTTTAAAAGACCATTATCCCCTCCTAAGCATGGAGTGGATCCTTCAGAAGGTAACTGATAGTGAGATTTTCTCCCTCCTGGATGGTTATTCAAGGTATAATCAGATTCTAGTGCAAGGCTGTGACCAGCACAAAATGGCATTCACCACTAAATGGGGAATGTTTGTCTACAAGAAGATGCCATTCAAGCTATCTAATGCTAGCACTACCTTTTAGTGAGCCATGGACATGGATTTTGGAGCCTTGATAAATAATAATGTGCTAGTATACCTTGATGATGTGATAGTATTCTCCAAGGAAGCAAACCAACACATAGAACACCTTAGGCAGATTTTTGAAAGGTGTAAGGAGTTTGGCATCTCTCTTAATCCAAAGAAGTGCATGTTTGTTGTTCATGAGGGGAAACTCCTTGGCCACATCATGTCCATGGAAGGCTTGCCCATTAACCTTGAGAGAGTTTTTTCTATCCTGGAGATGTCCCTACCAAATCATAAGAAAGGCTTGCAGAGCTTCTTTGGCAGGATAAATTTCATTTGGAGATTCATTTTGAAATTCATAGAGATAGTCAAGCCACTGACGTCTATGCTAAGGAATGGTGAGGAGTTCAAGTGGAAAACACAAAGAAAGGATAACTTTAAAGCCATCAAGCAAGCCATAACCTAGGCTCCTACTTTGATCAGCCCCAACTTCAAAAAAGACTTCAACCTCTACACTTTTAGCAATGACGAGGTGATCTCCGCCATGCTTACACAAGCAAATGGTGATGACCTTGAGCAACCACTTGCTTTTTTTAGCCAAGGGTTAGAGGATTTTGAATTCAAATACATGTATGTTAAAAAGTAATTCCTGGTAGTAGTGCAGAGCCTGAAGAAATTTAGGCATATGTTGTCAAACTGTAGGATTCACCTCATGGTCCCACATCATAGCATCAAGGATTTCTTAACTAGTCGAGACCTAAATGAGAAGAGAGTAAGGTGGATCACCAAAGTGATGGAGTATGGCATAGACATCAAGATCACCAAGCTGGTGAGGGGAAGAGGCCTATGTGAATAGCTTGCTATAGACTTCAAGCAAAAAAAGGAAGATAGCTTGTTGATTCACGATGTAGCCACTGTAGAGGAACTAGCTGTCATAAAGGATTAGATGTTGGAATTGAGACATTTCCTCCTCATTGGTGAGTTCCCACATGGTCTTGATAGGACCAAAAGAAGGTAATTCAAGCTCCAATCTCACCCTTATGTCCTAGTTGATGAAGTATTGTTTAGAAAGGATATCTCTAGGGTCTTCCTAAGGTGCATTGACCTGAACTAGGATGATAAGGTACTGTCTGAATTCCATGATGGACCATTAGGCAGTCATTTCACTCCTAGAGCTACTATAGCAAGGATAATGAGAGCTGGCTATTTATATCCTACTCTTTTCAAGGACACCCATGCCTGGGTAAGAAAGTGCCAAAAATGTGCACTTTTTGATGGGAAGCAACGGTTGGCTACCATGCCTCTACAACCTATTCAGGTGGAACAACCATTCATGCAGTGGGGCCTGGACTTCATAGGGATGATTAATCCTCCCTCCATTACTGGACACAAGTGGGTCCTAACTGCTATAGACTATTTCACAAGGTGGGTGGAGGCTATTTCTCTAAAAGAGGGAAATGAAAGCACAGTCCTGGAGTTTTATGAGGACCTAGTAACAAGATTCGGGGTCTCAGCCACCATAATCTCAGACAATGCCTTGGATTTTTTGGGAACCAAAACAAGTGAATGGGTGCTAAGGTATGGTATATACCTCAACACTTCATCCAATTATTACCTACAGGGGAATGGGTTAGCTGAGTCCACCAACAAAAATTTGATCAAAATCATAAAGAGGACCATGGAAGAAAAAATAGAGGACTTGGCATGCCAAGCTAAAGATAGCTCTATGGGCTGATCAAATCACTCTGAAGAGAGCAATCAAAAATTATCCATATATGCTTGTGTATGGAAAGGAAGTTAGGCTTCCCATCGCACTTGAATTAATAGCATTGGACCTCGCTCGCTAGCTACAATTAGAAGAAGGAAGTAGCATGGATGTCAGGCTATGTGAGCCAATGGAGCTCTAAGAGACAAGGGACCAAGCTATGGCTTCTATGACTAATCACCAATAGCAAGTGAAGAGACACTTCAACAAGAAATCTTTGTCAAAAGATTTCTCTGAAGGAGACATTGTCTTGAAATGGTATGAAGACCGAGCTAAGCCTAGAAAGCATGCAAAATTTGACACCCTATGGAGTGGTCCATACATAATCACTCAGTGAAAGCAATATAATGCATTCCAACTCTCCAATTTGGATGGTGAAGAACTACATATCATAGTTAATGGGATACATCTAAAGCATTGCCACTGAGTCTCCTTTCATTTATATATATTTTCCCTTGTTTTCTTTCCCTATTTTCCCGAAGTGTTGTTGCATAAGTAGTAGTTTTCTTATTCTTATGTGTGTTTTCATTTCCTTGGAGGTAGATCTACGTGACTTGTTTTCATTTCAACACTTTTGTCTAAGTTCAAATTTGTATAATTCCTAAATTCCTTCAGACTTTTTGTTTGAAGGAATTCCTTCAGATAAAAAGTCTGAAGGAATTCAGGCACAACTCAAGGCAAAGATAAACTTGGGGAGAATTTCTGTGGACTTTTTGTCTATGGGAAAATGTCCATGGACAAAAGCCCATGGAGAATACTCAAGGTAAGATAGACTTAGGGAAATTGTCTACAGAAAAAAATCTACGAGAACCTAGGAGACCATCCAAAGGATCGAAGGACCCGCCGAAGGACCCTGAAGGGTAGGTGCCCTTGGAGGGGACTCTCAGCCCAAATACAAAGGGTACTTTCAAAGGCTGGAGGGTCACTTTCCCTTTGGCAAGGAACTAAGGAGATACAAAGGCAAAAAGGTACCTGTAAAGAGGGTTGACAAAAGCAAAGCTACAAAAATCTAGCGAAGGACCCGATGACATTTTGATAGGGACGAGGACATCTCAGAGGCCATCAAAATCAAGAAAGCAAATTAGCCATTGGTTTTCAAACCAATGACATCTAGGAGAATGTCAAAATTAGTGCAACAAAATAGTCATTTGTTTTCAAATGAAAGAGCGCTAACCATGAGAGCCCAAAATGCAGTGACCCACCAGAAGTTCACCCCTGAGGGCTTAAGGAGCTAGAAGAGACAAGATAGGGAAAAGACAAAGTGACAAGCATGGAATGAGCAAGTAGATGGTCCAAGTAGCAAAGGGAAGCACCGATTCAAGAATTGGCTCTAGTAGGTGAAATAGTGCCATTGAATTGACTATTAGAGGACACAAATAGTTAGCAGTGTAACTAGTTTTCAACATTTCACATTAATGAGTAGACAAACTGTGTAATCACCTTGATGAAGTAGACTTACAAATAGACAAAGCACGCAGCTCATTAATGTTTTGACCAGCCTGCTCTTCCCAATGAGGGAATGTGAATGAGCCACTTGTAAAAAAGGGGCACCAAAGGGCCTCCTTTTCTTCTCTTATATATTTTAGGACTTGTCATTTTTAGAAAGATCTTCCACATTTGTAAGGTGCAGCCTTGGAAAAATTTCACCTGAATTAATAAACACATTTTTTACCTCTATCTTAGATATACATTTCTGAGTATGTCTTGAGTATTTGTTTGTGTTCAATCATTGTCTTTTGATGCTTTCACAAGTTCAACACCAGCATATATGTTGTCTACAAGGTGCCATCTCTACAGTTGACAAGAGGAGAGTTCTATTTGGGGTGCATAAATAGATAAATTACCTTTTAGTGTGCCTCTCATAGCACCTTTGGTGAACCTCTATTCTCTATGTTTTCATTAAAACCTCCCTATCAAGCTTTTTTAGTCTGGTCCTTCTACCAAGTGTGAAGCGTATGTATGCATTCATCTAATTTTAAGTGTGGATGTGAGAAGGTCATTTCATTTTGGTGTATCACCTCCTTAGAGTAGTTTGTTTTCCTATAGCTTTCTCCCTTTTCATCCCCCCCATTATATATCTGTATATATACATGTATTTGCCCTTGTTGGAACAAATATGATGCATCAAAGGGAGGTAGCCCTTATCTAGAGACTCTCCCCTCTAGCTTCACCAGTCCCATAGGCAAGAGGGGAGTTTCCATAGTTACGAGGAGAAGGTAGGAGCTCGACCTCATACCAAGGGTGCAATCTTCGACGTCAACAATATCATTTGAGGATAATTCAGAAAAACCCTTCAATTTTAAACTAAGAAATTCATAAAATTATATCACCTCTTAAAGGGTGAACTACTTTAAATTTATGGTACAACAAACCCCCAAAACAAACATAGATACAAGGGGATCCTTACTAGAAACTTCCTTTTCTATTAAAGGCTATAAAAAAGGATCATGGGTTGACTAACACTGATCCTAGGGGATCTCCAAGGGATCCAATTAAATTGGATTCCTATGATTCTTAGGACCAAAATCACCCATGTACATTAAAATTACAAACACCTATAATTTCACCATAATTATAAGAGTCTAAGAAGGAGTATCTATAGAGGAATCTACTAACTCAATCTATAAAATCCCCTACTCAAACATGCCAAATACTATTTCTTATAAGAGGAAGCCAAATAATCACCCCATATAAAATTTTATAGTGGATCAACCACAAGGTAGACCTTTAGTTCCTCAATATAAATTAGAGTTAGAGAAAGAAGTAGATGAAGAGGAAGAACTAGAAAGAGTCAAGTCACAAATCATTATGATTAATAAAGGGAAGGCACCAAGAACATATGACACAAAATAAAATAAGTCTTAGCATTTAGACCCTTCCTCCCATGTTTCCTCATATGTTCCTATTTTTGGTTCAGTTTTAGTTAGTACTATTTTAAGAACTCTCAAGGTGGAGGATGTCACTTCCACCCCTGATGTTTCAATTTCCTTTTATATTTCCTTCAAATGAATTTTCTTAGTCCCAAAGTAGAGGATTATTCTTCTACCACCATTATTTGATTTCCCCTATAGTGTCATCCACATATATTATTACCACTACCACTAGTATTCCCTCTAGGACTGTCATAATCTAAACCATGAAGAAGAAAAGGGCCACTAAGAAAATTGAAATTGCATTGGCCACTTCCCAACTCCATGTCTCTTCCATGTAGATAAATTTTCCCATACCTTCCACAAGTTCATCCTAAGAGACTATTATCATGTCCTCAAGCAAAGGGAAAAGGGGTAAGCAAGTCATTACAGTCCATTCACTTCCCCAATATTGAGGTTTGGATTGGTCCAAAATCATTTGGCCCTCCCTTATTGACACATTCCTCGAAGGATTAAAGATTAAAAATCAACATAATATCTAGAGGTGGAGGTTAAAACTAAGGAGACACAATCAATAGACCCTACCTAGATAGTGATTCCCCAATGGGTAATTGATCTTACAGTGAAGGATTCCCAAATTCCTAATTTCAAAACTATAGAGATCCCATCAATAAAAACCCTATTTCATAAGCCCTTATGAAGTATTCAAAGGGTTAGGAAGACAAAAATAGAGGATGAAGATGGGAGGGAAATTATTCTTGAGGAAAGGCATGAGTTCTATGCCTTGTCCAAAATAAATATTCCCCCCATATAAAATATGATAGTGGATCAACCACAAGGTAGGCTTTTAGTTCTTCAATAATAATTATAGTTAGAGAAAGAAGTAGATGAAGAGGATGAACTAAAAATATCCAAGGAATGAATCATTATTATTTATAAAGGGAAGGAACTAAGCACATATGACATAATATGTAAGAATACTTGGCATTTAGACCCTTCCTCCCAGGTTTCCTCATATGTTCCTATTTTTTGTTTAGTTCTAATTAGTACTATTTTGAGAATTCCCAAGGTGGAGGATGCCACCTCCACCCTTAATTTTTAAAATTGATATTTTTTTCCTTAAAATACCTTTGATCACTCCCAAAGTAGAGGATGATTATTCTACCACCATTATTTCATTTCCTCCCAAAGTGTCATCCACATCTATTGTTATCACTAATACTAGTATTCCCTCTGGGACTGCCATAGTCTAAACCAGGAAGAAGGAAAGGGCCACTAATAAAATTAAAATAATATTGGACAATTCCCATCTCCATGTCTCTTCCATATAGATAAGTTTTCCCATACCTTTCAACTGTTCATTCTAAGAGATTATTATTGTGTCCTTAGGCAAGGGTAAAAAGGGTAAGCATGTCATTAATGGCCATCCACTCCCCCAATATTGAGATATGGATTGGTCCAAAATAATTTGGACCTTCCTTCCTAACACAATAATTAAAGGATCTAAATAATAACAATAAAAAAAAATCTATATGTAGAGGTTACAACTAAGGAGACATAATCAATAGACCCTATCCAGCTAGTGATTCCCCCATAGGAAATCAATCTTAGAGTGAAGGCTTACCAAATGTCCAATTTAAAACTATATATATCCCATCTATAAATACCCTATTTTATAATCCCTTAGGGATTATTCAAAGGGTTAGGAAGAGAAAAATAAGGGATGAATATGGGAGGTAAATTATTTTTGAGGAAAGGCAGGAGGTTTATGCTGTGCCCAAAAGAAAGAATAGGTAGTTGGGACAATCCCCCTACATAGAATATTTCAAGTCTGTAATAGAATCCCACAAAGTTGATATTATAGAATTAAATAAGGGGATGTACATGGTAAGGAAAGATCTAGAACAATAACTAGAAAAAATCAAAGAACACCAGTAAACAATTCATATTCTAACAAGAATTGAGGCTGAAGTGCAAGAAGCTGCATTGAAATGTTATAATGCTCTTGAGGCATTAGAAGTAATGAGGGATGAATTATCCCCCCCATATGACTCAAACACATCAATTGTTCAATTATTTAAAAAATTATGAAAATGAATTGAGGTTATTGATTTTGTATACTACTAATAAGGCATATAATCATTTAAACTTGATGGCACCTTTAGAGGCATCTAATGCCCTCAATTTTGTGGTCATTAGAACACAAAAAGATAAAGAGTGGGTGACAAAATCTGGGGCATTGATTCCCAAATACCAATATTATGAGGCAATAATATTACATATTTTGGATGACCTAAAATTGTCAAAGTTAAGGGATGTAATAGGCAAGATAATAAGCAGAATCAATTTTGATTAGCTCATTCAAGAATCTTTTGATAATTTTAAGTAGAGTCTACAGGGGTTAGCACTTGAATATATTTAATATGAGTTGATTTTTTTGAGGAATAAGGTAATTGAAGTTGAAATTTTCAAGATAAACTTCCAAAATATGAAGGTAGAACATGTAAAACTCTTAGAATAAGTTAATAGGGTACATAGACCCTCACTATTCAACTAACATATTATAAGTCTGCAGAATTTTATGAGTCACCAATGTTATTTTGATTTGGAGGAAAAGAATAATAAGACTGAGATTGTTACATCTATTTTAGTGATAATATAAGTAGTGACCACTCCCACAAAGGTTAATGCATCCATAGAGATGTCTACTCAGCCTTAGTTATAAGGCCTAATTTTGTGCATGTAAATTAAATATAGTGGTGTCAATTTTGTATTAGTAGTCTACTTATATTAGGAATTACTATAAAATTTGCCTTATTTTTTTTGTAAACATGCACACATTGAATGATATTGTAAAGGATATATTTAATTCTTATAGAATATAAGTTAACTCAATGTATACATTACATATGGTTTTAAAAATACAGCTAGAACTAAGGTTTTGACTACACCGTGTAATCAAATTTTACATGTACTTGGAGGATAAGGTGATCCCTCCCCATGTGTATTTAAACATATATAAAACATGTTTGTAAAAGTTTAGAAAATTTCAATACAAAATCAAAATTAATTTTGATTGTCAGCAAATGTGTTTGTGTATTTTCTCTCCAAGCTTTGTGTAATTAGGGTTAATCTTTTTGGTTGTTTGATTCAATAATTCTCAGTGTGAAATAGTTGTAACAAATTCTTTCTTGTCATGATTAATATGTTAGTTTTATATTTGCAATAGCTATTGAAGGATTAATAATTGAATTGATTATTGGCAAGTAAGTTGACTGTTTCATATTTCTAAGTATATATAGGTGGTTTTAATGATATAGTTTTATGTGCATGTGCAACAACTATCATAGATACCTCCCTAGTTTGATTCATAATCTCCTGAGTAATGATATGTAATAACTACTCTAAAATGAGAAACCTTTGATTAAGTCCTCTGAGTTTCCTACATCAAATTATCTTAGACTACTTGACCATGTCTATTTATGTGTGTGTGATAACTAAAAGATACAAACATTGGTATTGAAATCACTTATCCACTTAGAAACCAAACTAAGAGGTGATTCCTGAAGTCATAGAATATTTCTTTCTTACTCTACCCTTCCCTCCTTTTTTGATTTTATTTTTGAGACCTACCCACTCTACATTAACGTCCATCCACATGATAACTCACCTATAATTTTAAGTCTATTATATAATAAATTTTATTCACTCATCATCCTTTTTAACAATCAGCATGCCCTATTTGGTATTCCATCACCTAGTTTTTAAAATTGTATATCGTAACCCATGCCCTAGAGTATAGTTTACCTCCATTGAGATCCTAAAATTTTAGAGGCTACCTCACTATGAATTGGTGTCCATAAAAACCACATTAAAACTATTTAAGGTATATCTTACCACAATAATATCATTATGAAGGGTTCCAATTCTTCTAGTCAAGCAAAACTATGTAATAACCCTAACTAGGTCTTATGTTTTCATATTCACTAAACTAATAACAAGTTAAGTAAAAAATAATCTAGTGCTCACCAAATCTTATGCCACAAAGTGGGTGTAATAAACATAAAAATTAAACATGAATAGAAGACATATACTCACATCAATATATATAGAATGCTAATGGATGGAACAAAAGTGCTAATGCATATCTATACACTCTTATAAAGGAGGAACAAAGTTAGGAATACTTACCTTTGAAGATTAACCCATCGAGCCTCAATATCTCAGTTGGAAAAGGTGATTCCCAAGAGGTTTTTGTGGTATGTAAGGATGAAAAAGATAAATAATATCTAGGCTACACAACCTATCAATGATTTTAAAAGACTTATCCACAATACAAGATATGTATTTCCAAAAAAGTATGAAACCCTAAGCTTGATACTCAGTTATAATTGTCGATAATTAGATGGACAATATATCTTAATTCTTCTTCTCTTTTTTTATAAATGGAAAAATGAATTTTTTTATATAGTTTTATCTAACCCTAAACCATTCTAAAAGTTTAAGATGACAAGGTCAACTTGGTCAAACTAGTATTAAATTTTGAAAAATATAATTAGTTTAGGAACTATGTCAGCCATGGTCAACCTAGTTCCTAGTAAGCTTTTTAAATAACAATATAAGGTTGATGTCACTAACTTAGTAATGTAAGATACCAAAAATGGGTTTAGATTAGGGAAAGAGCTAGTGAAGATGGTAAACAACTAGGGGAAGGTGAAAAATAAGAGAAAAAGCTTAGGGGAATGTTTTTTAGGAGACAAGTGTGTAGATAGCAAGTGGGAAAAAGAGACAATAATACTAAAATCACCAATGGTATACATGCCCCTTTCCTAGTACACCCCTTAAGGCATGCACTTAGAGAGATTGAGACTTGACATATTCCTATAAGATATAAATTGTTAGTAAGTGGTGAAGTTTGAAAATATAATTTACTCACAAAACTTATGGTTAGGACCATCTTTGGATAAAAATTTAACAATGATTTGATTATGAAATAAGACCATAATTAATACCTCAAAGCATCTAAGAACTAGACTTATAATACAAACCTTAAAAATTAAAAACTTGAAAAAACTTCTAAGCCATTTGATCCCAATACACAACATTAAATGAAATCACTTGTGATATTTATCTTAATTATAATAACTATTATAGTAACTACTAATAAATAATGTAAAAAGAGTTAACTACCATCGTAATCCTTCTCACAAATATCCCATCACCAAACATAAAAAACTTTTCCTCTAAAACAACTTATTGAGGATACTACTACCATAACTACATCATCTTCCAACTAAAAACCTAGTAATGAGATTGTTATAGCATCATATCCTTAACCTAGTGCATTGAATCCTCCTACTATAATACCTTCTAAATTCAATATCATCAAACAAGATAAAAATAGTTATGGCTCTAACATTAAAACAATATAAAATTTTGTATATGAACTGAATTCCATGCCTTATGAAACTCCTTTAATGGAACTCATGAAAACATAACCATATATCCAAAGTTACTCATGAAATAATTATAATACATCAAATTATCCCCATACAGACAAATTTAATTATCTCCCAAACCTTATGAAGCTCCTACACCTATGGAATCCCACACTATTAAAACCATTTCTCAACCTTCTTCCTCTAAAAAATATCCATATAGATTCCTAAAGAAGACATGACTACTGATTAAATCCTCTTTCAAGATTATAATCGACCCATATTTATAAGATTATGATAAAAAATAATTTAATAAGGAAATTTATAGTTTATGAAGGCTCATGTATCAATCTTACTTCCCTTTGAATAATCCAACAACTTGGATAATCCAAAGATCATCTTAAGGAAACATAACTCACATGTTATGGGTTTGAGAAAACTAATCAAAAAACTCTTCACTATAATTATCACTCTCATACTATCAGGCCCAAACTATTATGCACCAATATTATCGTTTAATATATTATACTTTCATATAATATCCTTTTATGTTGTCCTTAAACTCATTACATGATAGTTATCACATCCTTTTATATCCAATTCTTTAATTTCAATCACAATGGAAAATGTTATAGGCATGGAACATATCCCAAATCATGGGGTATAATGTTATTTATTCATGATAAAATGTATCTCATCTACATGATTTATCATATCAATATTTCTCCTTTACCTAAGTTTTCCAACATACATCATGATCTCTAAGAAATTCTTGTAGATTATGATTATGTCAAAACCAATGAATTATAAACTATTTTTTTAATACCACCAAATTATCTACTTACAAAATATAATGGATCCATTCATCTCTTATAGCATGATATAGGACCAATCCCATGGTATGTGATGATATTAAATTCTATATCCGTTAAATGCTCATGAAACTTCATTAATAAAAGATGACTTCATTTGAAATGATTTTGGAGTGGCTAAACTTTTTCATATCTTCTATCATTGTCCCCTAAAAATTTTATCAACATTGATGTATCGAAAAAAAAAATCTCCTTGAAAAATTATAAACAAAATATGCTTCTTTGTAATGTATCTCCATCATATGATAATGAATACATACTTTCCAAAGCCCAATCATGACAATTGGATGTATTTAATTATTATAAAACCATTTTTAAAATGCACACCTTTAATCAAAATTTTCATTTAGTTTTCTATTGTAACTTAAACATGAACCCTTTGAGGAGATGACAAGTCTTTCTTCATTCAAGTAACATAATATAATCACCTCAGGGCTATGGGTGACCCAAAGTTGAAGTGGATCTATAGATTAGGGCTAGTTCCCTTGATGTATCACTATAGATCAAGCCTATTGCTAAATTTTAGGGGTGAAAGGGAACAAGGATAACTAAAAATGAATCTAATATATGGGAGGTGACACACCAAATATTATCTCTAGTTACATCACTTAAAATGCACTTGGAACCAAAGAGAAACCTACACATACACTTCATCTAATTCAACACTGCTCTTCTACATCAATATCTCAAGCATGGGGTTTTGAAGAGAGCTTAGGCTATGAGAAGTTAGACAATATGTATTCTATAAACACTAATTAATAAGATAATATAACTATAATCCACATTAGACACTTATTGTGACCTATAAGAGAGAGCTTTCAATTCACACAAGGCAATAAGAAGAGTAACATGTGAAGGTAAGCAAAATACACTTATACAAGACCAAAAAAAAAACTATGAACTTAGTTAAACCTTTAATGAGGTAAAATAAAATTATTCACTACTTAAAGGCAAAAATTTGGTAGGGCTTCACCATACCTAGGTGGAGAGATCCCTACAACAACCAAAAAGGCTAGAATTTATAGCAATTGTGAGAGGAGAGAGAGAAAGGGAAGCTCAAGATTCCCCAACACACTTTTCAAGAAAGGATAAGGAGTTATGATAGTAACATAATTAGGAATGAGATATGTACTTTAAATAAAATAAGGACAAATTTCCCTAAACTTAGCTAACTCCTTTATATGTTATGTAGATTCTCTTTACTTGCACAAAAAAAACTATCTTCATGATTTCCCTTGATAAAACTACCTCTTCACTACATAAGGTTATGTATTATGATTTAAATAAAGTGGAGGGGTTACTAAAAATCCCTCACATGTATTGGATTGGTCCTCAATAATAACTATTCCTCTGTCCATGAGAAATCATCTCAAATAATTACAAATTGACTCTTTCTCATACACCTCTCACACTTAACACCCAAAAACTTTCCAATTTTTCAATATGATCCATTCACATGGAGTAATGACACTTTTAAAGATTTTTAATGGCATCATTCTCATGAAACCAAGCTCAAAAATCTTTCCAATTGGAGTTTTCACCATTTTCACTAAGTGTTCACTATCTACCCACTAGACTGGCTAAGATGAAGAAGATAGTAGGAAAACTTAGGAGATTATATGACATAATTTATTTGAATTAATACTTATAAAAACTCATAATCTCTCTCCTAAATGTGGTCACATATTTTTAAACTCTTTCACACCTACAAAACACACAAATTTATGAAAATAAGACCTATTTTACCTCTTTCATATAGGTAAAGTACAACTCAATTATATGGATCAAGTACTTGGAGATTCCTCTACATATTAAAATTAGTTTCACAGCCTTTCCACTATATTTGTATGCTTCAATTTCCTTTTTTTCCCCAATTGGGTCCTTAATGAAGGTTCTAAAAGGTTTTGGGGTGGTTTAAGGTCTTAACCTTTATTCATAGTTTCCAGACATTGAAGTCCTATCGATATTTCATTGAGGGATTCTTAGGGACTGTCCATAACATATCTAATCACATCAACTTACCATGTAAAGTATCATGAAAGTTTCAATAATTTTAAGTTGGCTATTCATGTCTTTTTCCATGCATTTTTTAGGGTTCATGTGCCTTCAAGCCCAAAAATGGCTTATTTATGGTTTTTCCTTAAATAAATCTCTAAAATACATGGGATGATCCCAAAAATATGTTTCCATATGATATAATTCCTATATTTTGTGAAAATTTAAAAGACATACCACTTTGGCATTAGGCCTAATGTTGCCTAGTAGCTCTACCCTGCACTCTTTAACAAAATTAAAATTATTATAGCTTTATATGCATTTACATATCTTTGAAATCTCATTTATACCATCATTAACATAATCCAAATCATTATAATTATTTTAAAATTTTGTAATAGGAAGAGACCTCCTAAATTGGAGTTAGACCTCTACCCTGCCTAACTAGTTCTACATGTATGTCTTATTACATAGAGTACCTTGTTTGAATTCAAGGATTATATCTTAGTTTTATAGGTTTACATGGATTTCTTCCATATTCAAACACCTTCTTGAAATTTCTCATTAAGTTTTGATCACTAATTTAGTCCATACTCCAAAGTTACAAGTTTTGGTGTAAGGGAAACATGCCCCCTATCTGAGATAAAATAGGAGAAACTCCTCTATTAGTATAAAAAAAATAAAGATTTTATTTTGTTTTACATGTCTCAAGAATGTATTATACTAGATTTATCTCTTTTCCATCTCATATGACCCTTCAAAACTTGCAAATTCAAAACTAGTTCTTTTCAAGGAAGGTTACCTATAGGGTTTGTGTAAATTGAATATGTTTTTTGTCATTTAGATCCTCATTTTTTACTTTTCCTCATTATGAGAGTATTAAATTATTTACATGGATACTTTAAAAGTGTTTCTACCTCTCTTTATCCCTCCAAATCATCACACACCCTCCAAATTAACTCAAATAAGATTGGGTTTGTCATGGTTGATTGTGATAACTTCTTTACATGCCCCTATAAGTGGAATTATTAGCCTTATATTATATTATGTTTTATTATAAAATATTATAAATTCTTCATTATAACCATTTATTATATTTAGTGTCCTCAAACTCATTTTCTTATTCAATATTGAGCTACATCCAATCATGACTATGACTGAGACATCCTTGTCTAATTTCTTACCTATAGGTATTTGGGTAAGTGTACTTGTATTACATAGAAAAGGTATGGATTTTTTATAACCCACTCTTTGAATTATTTAGGTGACATAATACATTTTTACCTTAGCACCTACCTATAATTCCCCTTGGGTTCACAAACTATAACCGTATGTCATGACTAAGACAACATAGGGTTTGCTAGCTTAGATAACAAGGATACAAACCAATTATAACCCATAAGGTTACAATATTTTACTTGGACTTGGTTCATTCCTTGAAATTACCTTTAAGACCACATCAAGACCTCCAAAGCTTACAATCTACTTATATGGCTGTAGATGAACTAAGAAACTTTAGTTGATTAACCTATAGGTGAAGATATCTATATTTAAGCCCTTATTTATGATTTTATTATTATCCTTTAAGTATCATAGTAAAAAAAAACTATTACTTCTTTTACTCACCTTGAATTCTCAAAATAATATCAAAATGTCAATTTTTGACTCAATCTCTGATAACCCTACTATAAGTGTAATTTTTTGGCATATATATGGACTATGAGTATATAAAGGAGCTCATGGGACCTATTATCAACCTCATGGATATTATTTTAGGTTATTTTCATGTAATTAAACTTACCTATCCACCTATTCAAGTTTTAATTCTCCATACTTTTCCTCAAAGCAACAAATGGGCCATTATCTCCTTTAGACCTATAGATATTATTATAGTAATTTAGTGTGTTTTGAGACCCTTTTGAGACCTTATAAAATCACCCTCTTCTAATCCTTTCTTCCCAAAAATTTTTAAGGTCCTCTTTTGTACTCAATTTTATACATAAACTAAGTTTTAGGACTTTAAACCTTCTTAGAGTGTATATTGGGAGGCTGACCAAAACCTCTTAGGACTCTATTTTGGTAACTTTAGGATAAAAGGCCTGAGTTTATCCACTCATCATTAGAAGTGTTTTGTACCCTTGCCTTGATAAATAACAAACCAAAGAGATCAATCATGCTTCAAAAATCATGTTATGACCCCAAGGAATGATCAAATGCTTATCCAAACACCATGAATGATCTTTTGGCATTCCTACAAGACCACCTATAGTTGGATATCTAATACACCATAGTGAACAAGATGAAAACTTTATGAATGTAAATCTTATACCTCTCCGCTAGGAATGTCAATGCATATTTGGCACTATTAAAAAAATAGAGTACCTTTCCATCTCCCCATACATAACCATGATGTCATCAGGGGCCTATAGGTGACTAATTTGACTATGCTATATAAGTAGAGGCATAAAAGGAACAAGAATATGCAAGGTTAAGGCTATCAAACCACTTAAAATGCATTATCAATACTCAGAACACCAGATATAACCTTCCATTCCTTCATCCCAACATGTAAAAATTCTTTCAAGGCACATGTAGGTGCATATTTTAGAGTATGGAGTAGTGAGGGTGAAAATAGTCCAAGAAAAAGCCTAGAAGAGGATTATTAAACTATTAAGGCCTTAAAAATCAAGAAGATAATGAGAAAACATGTGTAAATTCCCTGAGACACATATGAAAGCACTCAACTTGTCAAGTAAAATCAAAATTTTATGAAACAATCTCAAACAGTGACCCTTCTTAGATGAAGAAGCATTAAAAGTTGCCAAAGGTCTTAGTGATGGTTCATAAAGTAAGGGCCATGAAACTACAAAATATTGGCATGAAGATTAAGATTAATTGGATTCCTTTCAACCCCCAAGATCATTCCTCTCAACTCCAAATGTACGGATTGTACTAAGGATTTCAAATTGACCTTTCTTGGCTTGTAAAGGTAAAAAAGATGAAATAAAAGCAAAAACTAAACTTTTTTGACCTTTTCTCAGGACACTAGGTATGGAAATGACTTTATGGAGTTGAAGAGACACTATCCCACATTTTTTCCTGAAGGTGGACTTCCCAAGTCTGTACAAGTGCCACTAAGGGCTTATTTTCAAGGAAAAGCTATCTCTTTATACATAAAACTACTTCTTGAACTGACTCTAACCACTTCCTAATATATCTTTTCCTTAGCCATGTTGAAATCCATCTTTGTGACAAATATGCTTCCTTGAAAGTTTGTTCAAGTCATTAAATGAGCTAGAAATATGACTAAAAGGCCCCTTTTGCATATGAAACATAGTGAGGGATAATTTTATGACTTATGAACACCTTATAACATATAAATAAACATATTAGGACATTTTAAGATAATTTGAACCTTTTACCATCTTTTAATAGAGTTTAAATTGGTTGACTTTGCTTGACTACACTAGTATAAGGAATCTACGCTTAGACCAAGGCTAGAACAGGGATTAATGAGATGTTTAGACCAACATGAGACCTCTATAAGGCATATAATGACATTTTAAAAAATTATAATATGTATGGGTTGACCAAAATTTGACTAAAATTCAAATTTGGTCAACACTTTTGGCAATTCCTAGGGGTAACATGCTTGCCTATGTTAAGGACCAATAGCCTTATCCCATCCATTGGGCACTGGGAGTAAAATGCACTATAAAACAATAATATTAGACCTTAACTTGACCAATAATATAAATTATTGATCTCAAAACACATAAAGAAAATATACACACACACCAAGACCAAAACAAACATACAAAACAAAGGCACACTTGTACTAATAAACGCTTAGGGAATGCAAGACACAATAGAAAGGAAAATAATTATGTACATTTAACTTAAACATACCTCCCTTATTGGATCAAAATGGAATTACCTTGAATCTCCTTCCTCACTAGATGAATGAGGGTGCTAAACATTCTTCCTTTTGGATATAGTACTATATGACTCATGCTTCCTTTTTGCTCTTTAGCTTGGCATGTCCTTTGATGGATTCATCTCAAAAAATCCTCCAAGGTATATTAAGTCTTCTTGACCTTGGAAACATGCTTCATACTAATATCCCTTTATCTCACCATGGCATATTTGCATATCTATGAAGGGGATAGCCTCTTTCAAGTCTCTATCTTCTTGAAAGGCCTCATTATCTTTCTCATTTGTTACATCATCTTCAAATAATTCAATAAGTGTTGTAGCATGGCACTCTATGAATATTTCTTATTCAAAACCCTTCTTGTTGTTGCTGGTATCAGCTTCATATGTGATTTTAGAACCAAATTTTAAGTGATCTTCAAAAGACTCATAGTCATCATAAATTTCTCTATCATGGTTTGAAATATCTTGGTAGTGATGACTCTCAACACATACCTTCTCTTTAACATCTTGGGTCTTTCCTCTTAGGATTTTTTTATTCTCATAATCCTCATATTCCTTGAACAACTACATATAGGTGTGACACATGTCTTCTTCTTGAAACACATCATCTTGCTTACCATGTCTTGTAGTCATGTCCAAAGTAATTGTATGCTCCTTGGGGTTTTTTAATTCATTTAAAATGTCATCAAATATTTTCCACAAGTCATCATCCTCTCTTTGGTTATCATCATGAAGGTGGAAAATAAGAGAAACTTCTTCCTTTTCTTCTTTGGAAGCTAAAATAACTTCTTCCAATGCATTTTACTCAACAAAAGGAATGCCAATTTTATTACCATTGCAATCTAAAATTTATTCACAAGGATTAATATCCTACTCATCATTAATCCAATATGAAATATCCATCTCCTTCTCCCTCTTAGTGGTGTTAATGTTAGACATCCCAAAACAAGCAAAACCAGCCCAAGAAGGCTCTCAAGGAGTAATGAAATCCTCACCATTAGAAGGGAAAAATGGATCAGTTAGAGGTGGTGGAAACATGGATTCAATGGATTCTTAATAAGGGGTGGAAGGGAGTTGAGTAGTTTCAAGTTTCTATTCACTTCCAACTTCTCCACTTAAACATGCTTTGTTCTTCTTCCCACAAGTTGCCATTACTACTTTCCATCTTGGGAAGGTAGGATTAGAAACTTCTCCATGGGGTTGAGATGTAAATGGAAGGCTAAATGATAGGCTTAATAAACTTGGGGTTTCCTTGGGCTTGCCATCTTATTTACAACTTGGAAATCTAGGCTTAGGAAGCTCTCCATTTTCTACTACCATGATGGATTTCCTTAAAAGTTGGTTTTCCAATTCAATCTTCTTGTCAAGATGAGCCTCAAAACTCAAACTTCCTTTCTCAAAATATTCTCCAAATAAATCAACCTACTCCATAGTGATGTCTTCCTTCCTTTGGATTCTCTCTTATATGGAACTCCAAGAAGGGAAACTTTGGGGAATGCATGAAGGACTTGGGGAATTTTTAAGCATGCTTGGATTAGCATTTTGAGTGAGCAAAGCTGACACACTTGAAGGTTGATGTGGGATATATTATAGCTTCAAAGACTAAGTTGGTTCATGAGCTCTCAAACTTTATTCTGTGTGTAAAATTATACCACAAACATCAAGAATCTCATTAGTAATACCTTGAAAATTATCTCTCTTTATAGGCATCCATTCTTCCTTAAATTTCTTCAAAGCATTTCTCACACTCTTGATACAATCACTAGGGATGACTTGGCCATAACCATTCCTAGTATCAAGGTCTAACATATAGTATTTGTAACTAATGAAATTTTTATTGAGACTTGGAATGTAATGACTTGGAGATAAACTAGGTGGAATAGGTGAAGAACAAGATTGATAGGGCTGATTATATGTAACATAGTATTGATAGGGATCATGACAAGTGATGATAGTAACTTGCAACACATAGACTAAACTAAATTTTTTTTAGCAAAATTTTTAATTTATGAGCAGAAAACCTCAAATGGTAGGCATAAAATATATGTTTTGACAATTTGTTTCTTTCATATACAGAATATGATCTTGAAGTTTCTTGAACAAAACAAATTTTGGATTTAGAGCTATAATGTGTTGTTCTGGAAAATTATGTATATCTTAATTTGGATTGAAAGAATAAAATTCCAATTAAGACTCACTTTTTGAATTAAAGTGCCCAGTATAATCTCTTATGGAAGACTAAACTCTGTTTTAATCACAAACAAGACCAAGGCCTCTATCTGAGATCATTCAGTATATATGAGCGCCTAGCTTAACATTTGTTTTGATAGAACTCTTGGGAAGGATTAGAAGTCATATAATAAGACAAAAACAAGGAGACCATCATTTATTAGCGTAGACAAGAAAGGATCCTCACCAAACATTTTTTAGCATAGGCAAGAGAGGATCATTCTAAACTTCACGCCCAGCATAATATTAAAATAAAAAACGTTGCAAATACTTCCTTGGGCAGCCCAGCCAACATGGAAATACCAGTATTTCAATAGACCCGAAGTTCAAATATATATATATATATATTAATGCAAAATATGCCCAGCACAAGTATATGGCAAATAGTGAAACCAGAATATTGATTGTCTCGAATCATTGAGTGCCCAAACACCTCATCATATGTATTGAAATGGCTGGAATTCCCAATTAGTGAAGCATCCCAGACTTGAATTTAATTTCAAAGCTTTTAAAAAAAATGACCAGAAGTCATATAGCTACGCCCAAAAATTTCAATAATGGCCTTTTTTTAATATTTGGTCTCAGAAAAATGAGTTTCTTCAACATAATTTCACATTTATTAATATAATAAGACAAATACACACACCTGTATAATTTTCATCATAAATTACATGCTTTTTGACTGTTATGGGCTGCCATTTTCTTTTCTAAGCTCCTGCTCTCCTCTTCCTCAAAACATATCCTCTGTTTCTTGTCTTTTTCACATACACACCAATATGCATACAAAGAAAAACCTTTGTTCCTAACATAGAAAATTTGTTTAAAACTGGGCTGGGTGCAACAATCTGCCCAAAATGTACAAAAGCAGTCTTCTAAGATAAAGAGCTTCCAAAACAACTAACTACTCACCCCTACAGGCTAGATTTGCAGGCTAAAAAAAATAAAAAATAGAAATAGAAACCAATTTTTTTTTAAAAGACAGAAAAATGGAGGGAAAAACAAAATAATTAAAACATGCATCAAAGTCAGAATAAATGTGCTCTAACAAGTGATGCTCCTGCATCATTCTTCCAACCAGCAGAAGAGGTATTCTTCACTTGTTGTTTTTCTGCATCACTTCATCTATACTTGTGCCCAGCTTCAGGATGTCATTTGTAGTCAACCATGTTGCATCTTCAGCTAGTAGATTCTTCCACTTAGTTAGATATTAGAAGTATTCTTTGTTCCTTGTCTTTTTAACTACTTTCTTCTCTAAAATACTCTCAATTTCCATTGGCACTTCCTTTGGTAGTTACTGCTCCCATTGGATGACTTTATCCACCTTTGTTTTAGTTTTTGGGTTTGGTTGTAATTGGTTAAATTGATTTGCTTGATAATCTTTAGGCATAAACTTACCTTTCATTTTTGCTACCATTCTATCCCAGCTTTTGATCTTTGGCTTCCCTTTCCTTCTTCTTTCTTCTTGCACTCCATCTCACCACAGGGATGCATGCTTCTTTAGCCTTGTCATGGCATACTTGACTTTCTTTTCATCTTCTTCAATTCCTTCATACTCAAAATATTTGTCTAATGCGATAATCCAATCAATTAATTCTTCCACATTCAAATTACCTTTATACATTAGAACCTCCATTTTTGGTTTGGTGTTCACCTTCATAATGGCTTTGATCAACCTCTCTTCAGCTGTTTCTTCTTCCACCACCATTTCATCTTATGGTGGCTCCTCTTCTCTGTCACTAACTTCACCCATGTCAGTGCCTCTTCTTTGAGCCATCTCCAGGTCTTGCAGCCTAGCTATTAGGTTCCTAATCTCCTCTGCCAGTGAAACCTTTCCTCCAGGTCTCCTTCCTCTAGCTCTACCTCTGTTCCTGATTCTCATGGCCATCTTGCTTTATGTTCACAACTCTGGTTCTGCTTCTCTTTGGCTTGGATCACAATCCCTTGGGCTTTGATACCAAATGATGATAGTAACTTGCAACACATAGACTAAACTAAAATTTTTTTAGCAAACTTTTTAATTTATGAGCAGAAAACCTCAAATGGTAGGCATAAAATATACGTTTTGACAATTTGTTTCTTTCATATACAGAATATGATCTTGAAATTTCTTGAACAAGACAAATTTTGGATTTAGAGCTATAATGTGTTATTTTGGCAAATTCTATATATCTTAATTTGGATTGAAAGAATAAAATTCCAATTAAGGCTCACTTTTTGAATTAAAGTGCCCAGTATAATCTCTTGTGGAAGACTAAACTCTGTTTTAATCACAAATAGGACCAAGGCCTCTATCTGAGATCATTCAATATATATGAGCGCCCAGCTTAACATTTGTTTTGATAGAACTCTTGGGAAGGATCAGAAGTCATATAATAAGACAAAAATAAGGAGACCATCATTTCTTAGCGTAGACAAGAAAGGATCCTCACCAAACGTTTCATAGCATAGGCAAGAGAGGATCATTCTAAACTTCACACCCAACATAATCTTAAAATAAACAACGTTGTAAATACTTCCTTGGGTGCCCAGCCAACATGGAAATACCAGTATTTCAATAGACCCAAAGTTCAAATATATATATTAATGCAAAATATGCCCAGCACAAGTATATGGCAAATAGTGAAACCAGAATATTGATTGTCTCGAATCATTGAGCACCCAAACACCTCATCATATGTATTGAAACGGCTGGAATTCCCAATTAGTGAAGCGGCCCATACTTGAATTTAATTTCAAAGATTTTTAAAAAGAATGACCAGAAGTCATATAGCTATGCCCATAAATTTCAATAATGGCCTTTTTTTTTATAATTGGTCTCAGAAAAATGAGTTTCTTCAACATAATTTCACATTTATTAATATAATAAGACAAATACACACACCTATATAATTTTCATCAAAAATTACATGCTTTTTGACTATTCTGGGCTGCCAATTTCTTTTCTACACTCCTGCTCTCCTCTTCCTCAAAACATATCCTCTGTTTCTTGTCTTTTTCACATACACACCCATATGCATACAAAGAAAAACCTCTGTTCCTAACATAGCAAATTTGTTTAAAACTAGGCTGGGCACAACAATCTGCCCAAAATGTACAAAAACAATCTTCTAAGATAAGGAGCTTCCAAAACAACTAACTACTCACCCCTACAGGCTAGATTTGTAGGCTAAAAAAAATAAAAAATAGAAATAGAAACCAATTTTTTTTTGTTAAAAAGACAAAAAAATGGAGGGAAAAACAAAATAATTAAAACATGCATCAAAGTCAGAATAAATGCACTCTAACAAGTGATGCTCCTGCATCAACAAGATTGGACAAGGACTTTCTCATATTAAGAGGGAAAAGGCAAAGATGGATATGTCTCCCCAACTTATATTAAGACAAAATCAACATAAAAATTATTCATTAATCACTCATGAGACATGCATATAATAAGAAAATAACCTAAAATAGAGTACTTTGACTATTTAACCAATATATTTATGCTTGGAGTCACCATTGGTGCTCAGTGAAATTACCTCTAAAGGTTGGTATCTTGAGGAGAACACTAAAACTCTTAAAATTCTTGGAACAGGTATCACACCAAGTGTGCCAAACACTATTATCACTTGAAATTTCACCCTTTAAGGAGAAGAAAAGTCTCTCCTTGTTTAATTGTAACAATGGAACCACCTTAGGGCTATGGGTGACCCAAAGTTAAAGTGAATCTCTACATTAGAGCTAGTTCCCTTGATGTATCACTATAGTTCAAATATATTACTAACTCTTGGGGGGTGAACATGGTGAAGGATAACTAAAAATGAATCGAATATAGGGGAGGTGATATAAAATATATATGGTCTACTCAGACCACTTACAATGTACTTGGAACCAAGGAGAATCCCACACATACACTTCATCTAATTCAACACTCCTCTTCTACATTAATGTTTCAAGCTGGGATATTGAAGAGATCTTAGGATATAAGAACTTAGAAACTAGGTATTCTAGAAACACTAATGAATTAGATATTAACTATACCTACAATCCACATTAGACACTTCTTGTTGACCTATAAAATAGATCTTTCAATTCACATAAGGCAATAGGAAAAGTAACATGTGAAGGTAAGAAAAATATAATTTCACAAGACAAAATAACAAATCATGCACTTATTGTAATATTTAATGAGGTAAAAAACATTATTTATTAATTCTAGGCAAACATTTGGTAGGGATTCACCATACCTAGGTGGAGAGATCCCTAAAATAACTAAAAAGGCTAGAATTTATAGCAATTATGAGAGGAGAGAGAGAAAGGGAAGCTCAAGAATCACTAAGAAAATTTTTAATAATACATAAGGATTTATGAGTCATATAATTAGGAATGATATAGGTCTTATAAGTTAAATAAGGACAAAAGTCCCTCAACTCAGCTAACTCCTCCATATGTGGTGTAGATTCTCTTTGCTTGCAAAAGAAACCACCTTCATGATTTGCCTTCATAAAACTACCTCATCACTACATAAGGTCAAGTATAATGATGTATATGAATGGTAGGGGTTCTAAAAATCCCTCACATGCATTGTATTGGTCCTCAATCATTCATATTCCTCTATCCATGAGCAATCATCTTAAATAGTTACAAAATGACTCCTTCTCATGCACCTCTCACACTTGGCACCCAAAACCTTTCAAATTATTAAATATAATACATGAAAAATGATTAATTAAACTTATCAAGTGTTTCCATTTCATCAATTTCATGAAACCAAGCTCAAAAATCTTCCCAATTACAGTTTTCACCATTTTTACTATGTGTTCACTATCTAGCCACTAGACTAGATGAAATAAAGAAGATGGTAAGCACACTTGGGAGATTATATGAGTCAATATATGGGAATTATGACTTATATAAATTCCTAATATATCTCCCAAATATGGTTTCATCTTTTGAAACTCTTCTAAACCTATAAAGCACTTAAATTTGTGAAAATAAGCCTTATTGTACCTCTTTCATATAATTAAGGTACAGATTAATTTCATGGGTTAGGTCCCTAGAGAGTCCTATACATATTTTAAAAAATTATGGCCTTTCCACTCCATATGTATGCTTCAATTACCTTTTGTCCCCAATCAGGTCCTTAATGAGGGTTTTGGAAGGTTTTGAGGTGGTTTTAGGTCTTAACTTTTGTTCATAGAATCCAAATAGTAATATCTTGTCTAAATTACACTAATGGATTATTATGAAACCTAAATAACATATCTAATAGCCTCAGTATACCATGAAAAGTATCATGAAAGTTCCAATCATTTTAAGTTGGCCATTCATGTCTTTTTCCATAGATTTTGCAGCGTTCATGTGCCTACAAGCTCAAAAATGGTCTCTTGATGGGTTTTCCTACAAAAAAAAAAGATATAACATGCCTATTATGATCCCAAAAATATTTTTCCATATGATATAATGAATATCTTGTGTGAAAATGTAAAATACTTCCCACTTTGGCATTAGGCCTAATGTTGCCTAATAGATTAGCCCTTCACTCTTGAGTAAAATGACCATTGTTGGGACTTTATATGCACTTACATAGCTTTAAAACCTCATTTATACCATAATTAACATAATTCAAAGAATTATAATTCTTTTAAAATGATATAATAGGAAGAGACCCCTTATTTGGAGTTAGACCTATACCCTACCTAACTAGGTCTACTTATAGGTCTTATTTCATAAAGTACCCTGTTTAAATTTAATATTTATATCTTATTTTTATAGGTTTAAATGGATTATATCTAGCTTAAAACACATTCTTGAAAGGTCCCCTTAATTTTTGGTCACTAATTTAGTCCATAATCCAAAGTTATAGGTTTTGGTGTAAGGGAAAAGTGCCCCCTATCTAAGATAAAATAGGGGAAAATCCCCTATCATTATCACAAAACCAACAATTATATATATTTATACATGTCCTAAGGATGTTATGTACTTAAATTTAGCTCTTATTCATCTCATATGACCTTTCAAAACTTACAAATTCAAGACTAGTTCTTTTCAAGGCAGGCTACGTATAGGGCTTGGGAAATAGACTATGTTTTTTATCATTTAGAGCCTCTTTATTTAATTATACTCATTATTAGAGAATTTAAGGGTTTAAATGGCTATTTTCAAGTTTTTATACCTCTCCTTATCCCTCCAAATCATCACACACCCTCCAAATTGACTCAAACAAGATTGGGTTTGTCATGGATGGTTGTGACAACTTCTTAATAGACCCCTATAAGTGGAATTATTAGCCTTATATTAGCTTATATTTGATTATTATATATCCTAAATTAATCATGAGAACCATTTAGTCTCTGTAGTGGCCTCGAACTCATTTTCTTAGGCAATATTGAGCTAGATCCAATCATGACTATGACTGCGACATCCTTGTTTAATTCCATACTTGTAGGTGTTTATCTAAGTGCAATTGTATTACATGGAATTGGTATGGATGTTTTAAAATACACTCTTTTAATCTTTTAAGTGATATAATTCATGTGTACCTTATCATTTAACTTGAATTCCCCTTGGTTTCACAAAATACAACCTCCTATCATGACTTAGACAACACAAGGTCTGGTAAGGTGTAAATATGTGAATCAAGCTTGGGGAAGAATGATACAACCCCCTTATAACCCCTAAGGTAACAATATTTTCATTATACCTAGTTAATTCCTTGATATTCACTTCAACACCCCATCAAGACCTACAAATCTCACTATCTATTGGTTTGGCTATAGATGGATTGAGACACTTTAGTTCACTAACCTGTAGGTGAAGATAGCTATTTTTAAGCCATTATTTATGATTTTTTTATTCTCTTTGAATTATAATAGCCAAAAAACATTTTTTTTGTCTTTTACTCACCTTGAATGCTTAAAACAATGTCAAAACAACAATTATTGACTCATTATCTGATAACATTGTTGTAAGTGTACTTTTTAGGCATATGTACCGACTATGAGTATGTAAATGAGGTCATGGGACCTATTATAAACCTCATGGATAGTAATTTATGTTATTTTCATGTCATTCAACTTACCTAGCCACCTAATCAATTTTTAATGTTCCATATTGTTTGTCAAAGAAACAAATGGGCCATTATCTCCTTTAGACATGTAGATATTATTATAGGAATTTAGTGTGTCTTGAGATGCTTTTAAGACCTCACAATATCACCCTCTTCTTATCCATTCTCCCCAAAAATTAGTAGGGTCCTTCTTGTAATATGGGCTATACATCAACTAGGTTTTAGGACTTGAACCTTCTGCAAGTGTATCTTGGGAGGCCTACCAAAACCTCTTGTGACTCTATTTTGGTAATTTTGACACAAAAGGGATGAGTTTATCCACTCATCATTAAAAGTTTTATATACCCTTGCATTGACAAATAATAAACCAAAGAGATAAATCATGCTTCACAAAACATGTTATGACCCTATGAAATGATCAAATGCTTATCCAAACACCAGGAATGATATTTTGACATTCATGTAAGACCCCTTATAGGTGGATATCTGATACACCATACTGAACAAGATGAAACATTTGTGAATGTGAATCTTATATCTCTCCCCTAGGCATGGAAATATATATTTGGCACTATTGATCAATTTAAATACCTTTCCATATCCCTATATGTCACCATGACATCATCAAGGGCCTATAGGTGACTGATTTGACTATGTTATGTAGGTAAACACATAGAAGGAACAAGAATATATAAGGGTAAGGATATCAAACCACTTAAAATACATTTTAAATACTAAAAACACTTGACATAAACTTTAATTCCTTCATCTCAACATGTAAATATTTTTGCAAGGCACTTTTAGGTGTATATTTCTGAGTATGGAGTAGTGAAGGTGAAAATAGACCAAGAACAAGCCTATAAGAGGCTTCTTGAACTCTTGAGACCTTATAAATAAAGAAGATAATGATAAAACCTATGAAAAGGAACTAAGTCACATATGAAACCACTCAACTTGTCAAATCAAAGCAAAGTTGTTTAAAACAAACTCAAACAGTGACCCCTCTTGGATGAAGAAGCATTAAAAGCTACCCAAGGTCTTAGTGATGGTTAATAAAGGAGGAGACATGAAACTAAAAAATCTTTCCATGAAAATTAATATTACTTAGAGTCCTTTCAACCCCAAAGATCATTCTTCCCTACTCTAATTTTATGGCTTGTACCAAGCATTTCAAATTAACCTTTCTTAGCTTGCAAAGGTAAAAGATGAAAAAAATCGAAAACTAAAGTTTTTGACATTTTCTCAGCACACCATGCATGAAAATTACTTTATAAATTTGAATAGACACTGTCCCACTTTTTTTTTTGTTGAAGGTGGACTTCCCAAGTCCATACAAGTGCCACTAAGGGCCTATTTTCAAGGAGAAACTACCTATTTCTACCTAAAACTACTTATTTTAATGACTCTGACCACTTCCTAACATCTACTAACCTTATCCACATTGAAATGCATCTTTGTGATAAATATTCTTCCTTGAAAGTTTGTACAAGTAATTAAATGAGCTAGAAATATGACCAAAAGGCCTCTTTGCATATGAAACATGGTGAACGAAAATTTTATGACTTATGAACACCTTATAAAATATAAATGACCATATTAAGACATTTAAAGATAATTTTATCCATTGACCATGTCTAACCAGAGTTAACTTTAATTAACTTTGGCTGACTAGACTAGTACAAGGAAGCTAGGCTTAAACCAACACTAGAGTAGGGATGAGTTAGATGTTTATACCAACATGAGAGCTCTAAAATACATATAGGAACCTTTTAGAAAGTTTAAATATGTATGGGTTGACCCAAATTTAACTAAAATTCAAATTTGGTCAAAATTTACACTATGAAATCAAGATTAAAAAATCATACCTAGACATAAAATACTTTATTATCATAATTTTTAAGGTACCCTAATCCATTATGTCACTCAAGATAAGTGTCTTATTTTATTTACAAAACATATGGGGGATTTTATTATGGAAATTTTAGAAAACATACTACAACCCAAAAATTATTATGGATGGGATATTACTAGCCCACTACTAAAAAATATGTTGTCACATTCACAAATAAGTGTAATAATTGTCATCTCAATGATGATCTTATCCACTCTCTTTTAGTTGAGCTTCAAAATATTGAATCTCCTTATCTATTTTATATGTAGGAATTAGATTTCATAGGAACATTACCTCAATCATAATATTTCCATGCCTTCATAAATATTTCCGCAAAGTACTTTATTAAATGGGTAAAAGTTATACCACTAATCAAGTAATATATGGGTCAATATATCAAGCCACACATCATGTATTCAAATATCAAGCCTTGCATTGGTGTCAATAGATATGCCGATAGGTTTTATGCCTATGTGTTAATTAATTTATTATAATTACACTTATATGTTACCACACAACTCTTGTAGTGTATGTATTATGGTGAGAAGCTCATTAATAATGGTAGTTAGTGATATCACCACACTTTTATATTATGTAGTAGTTGTTACCACCTATTGTATTAGGTCAATTGACACTTCATCTTCTTGTATTTTATAAAAATATACACTTCCATCCTTTTTAGGTTTTAATATTATGTGTTATAACCATACAATAATAGATTTAGTAATTTCATTAACACCAGGCATATGATCTCTCAAATATTATACATGAATTAGCATATTATAACTTTTCTATTATAGTTTTATATTGTTTTCATATTTCTTTTACTTTCCTTGTTATTTAACTCACTATATTTTCATATTATCTATCATTTAGTAATTTAATTCTCTATATAACCCTATTAAGTACTTTAATTAGATTGTCCAATATTTTTCCTCTTGCACCCCAGATTAGTGGTATCATAGAATTACACACTCCATATCATTTCTGAGTGGTATTGTGGTGTTTTTAAATTTCATCATTGTTTGTATACCCACTCATATGAGGGTTGATTATATAAATTTAGGGTTTACTAATAATTACCCCCCTAATCATTCCTTCCTTTATATCCTCAAATGTGAGATAAATATTCAATGACACTAACTTCAAAAATGTCCCATAAAATGATAGAGGATGCATTACAAAGACAATAATATTTTTTTCAATAACAACACATGAATTTTAAATTATTTTTTTACCACTTATCACTTCATATCAAGTAGTAAACTCTTACTACCACCTACTTTTCTCATCAACCATTTGTGTAAATTCCATAGAAGGTACAAGTCAATATAGACATCCTAATATTTTAAGGTCAAATTTATCAAGATTTATTATATAATTGGCTTGCCCTCATTTTTTCATACTACATGGTTAATCAATTCTCAAGACAAGAAATAACTAAATTTTATCTTTTTAAAGTACCTTTATCAGTCAAGAAATTATGTGAAAATTATTTCACTTCACATGAATAGGAACTTATTTAGACACATTTATAATCACATAGAATGGTTTCTCAAAATAACTCAAAGCAACTTCTTATCCTATCTAAAACTATGATGACCAATACATAATTTTTTCTTAGATTATCCAAGGTAAAGATAAATGTGTGCAGAAATACATATATGCATTTCATTATTTGGTGTCCAAAATAAGAATTAAAGATTCAAAGAAAAATATTATTTTAAAGCATAGGTCAAACTTGAGACCTCATATCTCTTCAGATCTAGATTTACTAACTATCTCTTCAATTGGATAATCCTACATATTTTATTTCAAGTTTGAATTAAAAGTCAAAGCCAAGACTAATACAGAAGATTTGAAGCCTCAAACTAATAAATATTATAAATCTTATAAGTATAATTACTAATTAGTGAATATGATAGTAGTCTTAAAATGACTATGATAAGCATCCCAAAATAGTAAGTGGTGCTCAATTCATATATTTATTATTCATTCCAATCAATAATGCCACACTAGGAAAACTCTATTGGCACAATGTGAAATAATAGGTACAAAATTAATAAAATCATGGATATTAATCTTATCACCATTTTGAGTAATTAAAACATCTATACTACCCTTAAATAAATATAGTAAGCAAAAATATAGGTCCATCCTCAAATGTGGATGAATGCCCAATGTATACAATTTATTATTGATAATGGATGTTAGAGGAACCCTATTTATACTAGATTAATTCTTAGATTGAAATAAAAAATTATGAATCACTCACAACCATACTCCATTAGATAGTTTAGTGTGGGATCATATACATAACATGACTTGATGGACCCCCCTATATGGTTGAGAAGTAGATCAAAAGGCTCATAGAGATAAGAGTAATTCTATCGAGTTTGGGTGTTGATAAACAATTAATGGACAGTGTAAATATTATTCCCTTAATATATAATGTGTCTAGGGATATGTGTGTTGAATTTTGGATTACATAGTGTTTCATATTATATTGTCACATTACTATTTGTTCTTATATTTTTACTTGGGTCAACATATGAAATGAACATGGCTCAATAGATTATATATGGGAGGTTAGTATTTGTGCATCATATTGAGAATTCTTCTCTTATTGCATAGTTATGGAGGCTACCCCCTCATCTTGGATCAACATTATTTATTAATTATTGTACTCTTATTTTAATTATATTTGTGGATATACTTATTATTCTCATATTTATGTGATATATTATTACATTTGTGTCAATTATCTAAGTAATTTAATTATAAGTGATATCAGAGATTTGATTTGGGCATGATTTTACAATGTAGGATTTTAGATATAATGTAGCTATTGTCGTAAGAGTTGAAGGATAAAAATACATAACTTATGATCCTAGATTTTTTTAATATTTTTCACCAGTACTGTTCAAAGTCTTTTTTGACTCTAGAATTTTACTATACAATTTTGAAAATTATTATTCATTAGATTCATCTCTATAAGATGATTGTAATAATATAATCCTTTGATACACTTTATTCAAGCCTCATATCCTAATATTATGTTTCATGCATGGTTTTTAAAAACACTCATGGTTAAAGGAAAGGATAATACACTCCATGAAAGACACTTCAAAAGGATAACGTAGAGTCCAAAAAATTGAATTTTAGGATTTATGGGTTGGTTTACCAATTTTAGTAAGATATGAAAATCATGGTGAAGAAAGACAATCTCGATGTGGTAAAATGGGAAAAGGATGACATTAAGTCTCAATTTAAAGCTATCAATGGTATGTTTACCACTCTTAAAAATCCTCTTCCATGGCTAAATAATCCTACACTATTAAATTTAGGTTATCCCAATCATAAAAATTAAAAATAAAATATTAGATTGAAAAATATGTTGCCAAAAGTGGAAGTATTTAAGTTTTATGGTAAGGATATTGTCACCTATATGAAGAAAATGTAAAAAATATTTGATCTACATCAAATCCCATGTACGTATAAGGTAGTCATACATCCATATATTAGGAATATAACAAGTTCATTTGGTATAGGTGTTTGTGTACTCAAAATAAATATAAGGACTTTTTTGTTACTTATTCAATATTTATTAATAAGTTGCATATGCACTATCACAATAGTGTCACATAAAAGTACTATAGTTAGATAGAAAATTTGTGACAAATAGGGCCTATTAAGGATTATATTTATTAGTTTATTAATCTATGCTTATGTGTGAATGACATTAATAAGGACAACATGAATGAAATATTCTTGGGTGGGCTCAAGGATAACATTCAACATTATTTTCAAATGTTTAATCCAATTTTTTTAGTTGAATCCATATTCTTCATATGTAGAGTAGAAGATATAGATCTAGTAAAAAAAAAGGTATTCACTAATGGTTGAGAATAAAATTCCCCAAAACAATCATTTTATCATCCTACCAGATTGACCCCTTAATATATTAAAGATAACTATACAAAAGGATTATGTTTTGGTTGGAATAGAAAATTAAGAAAAGGACATAGATGTGTTGAGAATAAGTTATTCTACATCAAAGGACCCAATGAATATGAATAATATGATGATGCCTTAGGTGAGGGTGAGGAAAAGATAGAGGGTAAATATAAATATTCACAATCTACTATCTCTCAACATACACTTTCCAAAATTATCACTCCTCAAACACTTAACATTGTTGGTTTCCTTAAGAAATTGAAGGTGCCAGTGTTGATTGACTTATGGATTACACATAACTTCAGCAGATGTAATTTGGATACTCATTTGAATTATTTAATTTAAATCACTCTAGAGTTTCAAGTCATGATTGCATATGGGGACATAATCAATTATTCTACAAAATGACATAATATTAATATTTCTATGGGATACTATAGGCTATATTATCCTATGTTTACTATTACCCATGGTTGGAGTAGACATTTTTTTTGGAGTATAATTACTCACAACTTTAGGAGCAATAGAGATGAATTTATAGGAACAAATCATGTGATATTCTTGAAGGTATGACATCTAAACTACATGAATTAGTAGAAAAATATCCAAAATTGGTTAGTTCTCATTAGAAGTAGAAGATTCTCAAAAAATGAGATTAAGGATTTGTATCATGATTGTTTTCCATATAATTTCAACCAACAAATGTATCTACATGTCTTTATCTTCATATGATTATTGATGACCACCTAGTTATTTATAACACCATTCCAAAAGGAATACCTCCAAGAAGATAATATGATCACATCATTCACCTTATTTTAGGTATTAAACTACCAAAAACTATACCATACAAGTATACATATTCCCAGAAATTACAAATATCATAAATGACATGTTGGAGGTAGGTGTTATCAGACATATCCAAAGTGAATATTATTCTATAGTGGTCATGGTGCATAATAATTATGAAACTTAGAGTATTTTACTATATTATAGATAACTCAAAAAGTACACCATCAAATATAATTTCCACATTATATTAGTTAATAATTTTCTAGGTTATTTACATTATTTTACTTATTTTACAAAACTAGATATTCAATTTGGATACCATTAAATTCATATTAGAGATGAGTAATTCCATAAAATATATTTAAAAACTCATGAAGGTTAATATGAGTTTTTGGTCATGCCTTTTAGTCTCAAAAATGTTCCATCTATAGTTTACAGTTTTATGAATACCATTTTTAGGCCTCTTTAAAGGAAATTTGTGTTGGTGTTTTTTATGACATCCTAATATACAACAAAACTCATGAAGAACATTTAGAACATGTTAAATAGTTAGTTTTAGTTTTGGAACAACATTATATTTATGTAAAACCTTTGAATTTTTATTTTTGAGTCTAAGATGTAGAGTATTTAGGTCATATTATTTCACATTATGTACTCAAAATATACCTTTAGAATATAAAAGTTATGATGTAGTGGTAGGTGCCAAAAATCCTCAAGAATATTTGAGGATTTTTGTGTCTAAAAGGTTACTATCACATATTTATGAAAAATTATGGAATCATAGTAACACCAATGACATATTTATTAAAGAATGAATCTTTTAACTAGAATAACACAACTACTAATGCCTTTGAAAATATTAAGGAGACTATGTGCACTAGTCCAGTTTTTGTTACCCCTATTATTTAAAAACTTTTATTATTGAATGTGATGAATTAGGATATGGAATTAGGGTATTATTCATGTAGGAAGGAAGACCCATTACATTTTAGAGTCATAAAATCAAGGGAAACATAAAATAAATACAATATATGAGAAAAAGATGATGGATATACTTCATGTAGTCAAGTAATGGATACTTCATTTAATGGGTAGACATTTTAAGGTAAATACTGATCATGATAATCTAATTGTTTTTTATGAGTATTTATTATCATAAGATGAAAAAAATGGGTGACTAAAATTTTGGGATATGACTTTAAAATCATCATTAATAAATGAAAAGATAAATTTTTAGTAGGTTCACTATCCAAGAAGGATGAATACACTATATAATTTTTATATGTAATGACCATTTAGAAGGTGGGTTGATTTGAGGCAAAAAATCATTATGGGAGATTGATAGGGATACATAGGTTTTAATTCAAAATATTATTCATGGTTTTGGTTCTTTATATAAATTTGAGTAGAAATGGAACACATTATTGTATAAGTATCAATTATATCTATGTAATAATTTCATCCTCAATCATAAGATCTTTATGGAGATCCTTGTAGTTCAAATAGGGGCACATGTGATTTTTGAAAAATTATTATAAAATCAATAAGGATTTCTTATTATATTTACTCAAGGTGTATATTTATAAATTTTTGGATAAATGAATAGTGTGTTAATAAAATAAGTGTGAAACAATTAATCCATCATGTTTTCTATAGCCTTTATTGATTCTTAGCTAGAGGTGCTAGAAGGTTTCCATGGTTTTCATTATAGGGTTGCTAAAGTATGAAGGTAAAAATTTCAACATGGTAATTATGGATACACTCAAAAAATATTCTCATTTTTAATCCTTATCATAGCCATTTTTATATTGTATAGTAGTTGTATATTTTATAGATATAGATAAAAAGTTTCATGGTACTCCCAAGATCATTGTAAGATTGTGATTCCATCTTTACCAATAAATTCTAAAATAATTTATTCTCATTTTATGGTATATATTTTTCTCATAATTCATCATATCCTCTTCAATATAATGGGAAAATAAAGGTGGTTAAAACATTATTTAAAGGTCATCTTTGTTTTTTCATCAAATAAACAAGAATGATGGGTTCATTGACTGTCATTAATAGAATGGTGGTATAACACTTCATTCCATACCTATTTCAAAATATCCCCATTTTTGGAACTTTTTTTTATCATCCCTCATCCATAATTTCATCATTTAGGGTGAAATACAAGGTTCACACTATTTAATAACACATTCAACATCAATAAGAGGTAATAGTTAGTTTGCGAAAGAATTTAGTAATGACATAATATAATGAACTAAAAAGAAGATCAAAATTGTAGTGAGAGGCATTTTTACATGGATGATTAGGTGTTTATGAACTTTCATCCATATAATAATATGTTTATTAAGTAGTATAAAAATATTAACAAATTTTATCCTAAGTATTATGGCCTTGATAAGATCCTCTAGAAAACTAATAGTGTTGCATACAAGCTAGATCCACCTAATCCACTTATAAACTTCCTATATTTCATGTCTTTCCTAAATAAGGTAATTGGATAGATGTTTTCTCCCCATAATAAGGTAGATGAACTGTATGAATAAGGTTGAACCATTTATTAACCTAAGGAGTTACTTCACACGTACTAAAATGGTAATAAAATATATTTAGGGGTATTTGATCAAGTGGAAAAATATGAATCACGAAAATAAATGTGGAAGATGAATATTTCCTATAAAACTATCCATAATTTTTCAAATTGAGGAAACCATTATTTTAAATGGGAGGGGCATGTTATGTCATTAACCTATTGCATGTCTAGGTATATGTGTAGAAAAATATGGCTTAAAAAACCTTTCATATTATCTTCTCACATTTTTCTATGGTATTATAATATTATTAGGGTCAACTTATTGAATAAACATACCTTAAGTAGATTATATATATGAATTAGTGGTTATTATTTGAGAATCTATTTACAAATTTCACTCTTCTTTCATATTTATGGTGTTTTCCCTTCGAAGTGGTTAAATCCTATTTATCAAGTATTCTTCTCTTAAATAAATTATTATTGATATTATTATGCATATGACTATTATATTCATTTTTATCTAATATATTATTCCATTGGTTTGAATTATCTAATTAATTTCATTTTAGTCAAGTGATGTACAAAATTAAGCCTTTTTAAGATACAATCCTTTATGATACTACTCCACTAGATTTATGTGATGTTTTACTTGGGATACCATATAATTACCATCAATGTGAAATTTATGAGGAAAATCCTAGGAATGTTGTCATATATGCCAGTGATATGACATACCACATGCCCAAAGTAGTTCCAAAACTATCAATAATTATCACCAAGTAATATAATAATCTAATCACATCTAGTACAAAGCTTGTGATTTTAATTGTAAGAAATGAATTCAAGAAAATATTGGTAGCAACAATTTATACACAGGTTCCTCTAACATCAAGACTAGAAAAAAAAAGGTTTCATCTCAAGTTTAAAATAATATAAGGATATATTTCAGCTATCAAATGTTCTAACATACTATCTAGTGAAAAAAAATATTGATTTGATCCATATAATACCTCTTCCTTTTACTTCTATATATGGTATATACTTTTTTGAGAATGACTAAATCTAACACAAGATCCATTCATTAATGGAGAAGGGACATATCATGACTAGTTCATAACCTAGTGGCAACGTAAATATGTTTGTGCCAAATAAAAATGGCATATGGAGGTTTACAATTGATTATTGAGTGCTTAATAAGATCATAATGAAAAATTCTTGTCACTTCTAAGGATTGAGGACCTTCTAAACCATATTTGTAGTTGATAAGACTTCACTAATATTGATCTTAAGTGTAGGTATAAATAGATTCTTATTGATACTATAAACGTATCGAAGATATCCTTAAAATATAAAGAATTGATTTTTGAATGGTTAGTAATGCCTTTTAGTTTGACCAACACTCTAGCCAAATTCATGTTGATGATGGATGATATTTTTATGGATTTCATACCTTGAATTATTTTAGTCTAACTTGATGTCATCTTGATCTTTATCAGACCATGGGATGAATATCTACACCATATAAACTGAGTTATGTAAAATTTTCATAAATAAAATATTTATACAAACATGAAAAAATGTTCATTTTCCATGCCAAAGATAAAATATCTAGGATACATTATAGATTTAAAATAAGTAATGTGGACCTAGATAAATTCAAGCCATCTAAGAATGGCCACAACCAAATAATATCATAAATATTTACAATTTTTTTGGATTGGAAACTTTATATAAGATACTTTTAATTAGTTTATCTCATTTGATTTCACCTCTAAACCGAGTTACTCAAGATGGCACTAAATGAAATTTCAACTAGAATACTACAAAAGAAATAATTGAAGTTTAAATTGAATAAACTATTAGTTTCCTTACTATACCTTTAGCAACCATTTGAGTATGAGATAAATGCCTTTAAATTTGTACTTGGCATAGTCCTCACTTAACATAGTCATCAAGTTGTTTACCATAGTGAAATGTTTACCATAATTAAGTAACTATCAAACATATGATCATGAGATTTATGTTTTTGTTTAGGAATATACACATTTGGAGAATTATATACATGGAAAGGAGACTATGATACACATAGATCATAAACTAATTCAATTCTTTAAGACTCAAAATAATAAATAATGAGAGTGGCATCATAAATGGTCTTCTTATCTTTAATCATTCTATTTAAACATCAAGCATAAAAAGGGAAGTATCAATCCACTTTTAGATTATCTGAGACATATTTCAATTTAAAATGATCATTTATGTACTTGAGGCATGTGAACAGGAAGTTAATGCATGTTTAAAAGTGTATATGTTTGACATGGATTTTATTAGAACATTTAATATATAAGTGGACTAGTATAGACCCTTAGCATACTTTGGTGTGTAATTAAATAATAATAAAAATAATATTATTTATCAACATGAGGTGAGAACCTATTGTAAATAAATAATAAAATATAAATTATTTATTACATACCAGATTAAATTAAATAACTCTCAAGATGGTTGGACACATTTGTTATAATGGTCAGTCCCTTCATACACATTACAAATAGGGTTTTACCCCTATTGTAAAATACAGTAAGTGAATTTTATATTTGTGTATGTCAAATATTTATGAAGGTTTTGTGAAGGCTTATGTGAAAAAGTGAGAAGTTTAAGACTGTGTATTGGGGTTAATTTTTTCTCAATTATATGAATATCATCATTTGTGGGTTTTTTACCTTGCAAGGTTTTTTGATGAAATTTCATGGGTTATGTGTTCATTTATCTAATTGTGTATGATTTGATAATTAATATATATCATAGATCTATTTTGTATGTTTATTACATGTATTGCTTCATATAATTCATCATGAAATTAGAGTGAGAGAGAGAGTGTAGAGGATTAGAAAGCTTGGCAAGAAATTTATATTAAATTCAAATATTGAAATTTAACAAAATATTCCATCCAAACCTATACAATAATGGAATGGCTTGGTAAATGGAATTTTTTTATTTACCACTAGTGGAGACCATGTTAAACATTTTTGGAGTCTTGTATCTTTTTCCAAACACCATTTAACTAGTCCAAATCTCCTTTCAAGTAACTAGAATTGATATTTTTGAACATTTATGTTGTAGAAGTGTGGTTATACAACCATGTGGCATTTAAAAATTTATAAAATTGTTGTTTTTTAATTTAAAATTCCCTTCTTAAGGTTCTATTTGCATCATTGTGGAGTTTTAAGGCCTCCTAAATTTTTTTGGACCCAAAGAAGGCCATTCCAAGATTTTGGAAAAAAAATATCTCCACCTATGTATGGCATCTAAAGAATGAAAATTGAATAAATATATTAATTATGTTTGTTTGATTCTGGTTATTGGTATAGGAGATTAGATGATGGTAGTTTGAGCCTCCTAAAATCATTTATAGAACCTAAAAAGGAATTTTGAAGCTTGAAAATTTCCTTTGCCACATGGGTGAAATAATATATACTAGGTAATTGGAGATTCTAAATTCTTCATCAAAAATTAAATTTTGAAGCTCTAATTTGCCTTGTCTCAATCTTTCAGGAAGGTAGGAAAATTTTGGAGGTTTGTGGTGTCTTATATAATTTTTCATGAGAACTATTGGTTCTCTAGGTACACCCTTAACAACTACATGTATGAAACTTGGTTCATATGGCTTATAAAACTATTTTTTAAAAAAACTTAATTATTAAATATTTATTTTACAACCCTAGGCCCCGCTTTGGGAGATAATTAGGTACCCTAAATTTAAAACCTTTTATTGTGTGGTTTTTAAAAAGTTAAAAACCATAATAAAAGATATACACCTACCTACATGCCTAAACACACACATACACACACACAATTTAAAAATTATATATAATAATGTTCAAATATAAATTAGTGCATGTATATTTTTAACTTGTTTCCTAAAAGGGTTGGTGGATTTATTTTTTCTAAAACCTTGTAAGAAGAGGTCTAGTGTTCAAAAACTACTAGCTCTTTCCTTTTTTTGGTCAAGTCAAATTATTTTTTGGTCAATTACATTTTTTTTTTTCATGTGGAATAACTCACATGCAAAACCCTTGTGTAAATTTTACCTTTGTTTATTGAATTTTGACCTAAATTATATTTTTTCCAACACAGTTGTGTGACAAGTTGTTTCCTTGGTTTTGGCAAATTTTGGATGCATTTGTATGGTTCATTTTTTTGTTTTTAATCTTCATATTATATATTTTTCACTATTATTAATAATTTTTATTACATTACTATATTTTTGTGACACTTATGACACCTTATTTTATCTCAATATTTCATAATTGTCTTTTTTTTTTAATTTAGAAAAAAATTGAACAATTATTGTTTATATACACTATAAATTTTCTTTACTATCAAATGAAGTTAAAATTCACATTTAAAAGGGTTCAATTTTAAGCACTATCTAGTGTTATATTTTAATTATTAAATTGAATCTATGGCTTCACCTAAATTTGAATTATACGAATCCTAAATTCTTAATAGATGAAAATATAATATATGAAAAAATATTATTAAAGTAGAGTTTATGGCTCAAAAATTGTGGAACATTGTCATTGGGACTAAAAAATCACTATCAAGATACTATGTTACACCCTATCTTTCAAATAAATTTAAATAAAAAACATATGAAACCATGATGGGAATCAAGAGTTTCATAGTGATGCTTGGAAACTCCTTGAGTCTATGCATGAGGGCATTCATCTCTTTAAGATTATTAGGTTGATCTTTGAAATACTCACTACAGCTATGAAAGGTGATGAAAAAATTGTAAATTTTTTTATTAAAATAAATAATATTAAACATCATTTATATAGATGTGACTTTAATCTTATTCATGATAATCTTTTGTATTTAATTATTTAGTTTATTATTGATTAAATTTTTTATAATTTCATTTTAGTTTTAAATTCAAAGTGCCAAACAAAGCAAAATATCCCTAACCTCACTACCATATTATCTCTTATAATTCAATAACATAAAGTACTGTATAATTTTGATTCTATAGAGAATTCCAATCAAGAACTTCTCATTTTTAATACTATTTTTTATAATAATATAAAACATATACTTGACCATACTTATGCTAGTGGAAAAAATGGGAACAAGAAATCTGGCAATAAGAATCATAAACCTAAATTTAATGGGAATTGTAATCTATGTGTTAAATTTTGTCATATAATGGAAAATTGTTATAAAAAACAAAGAAATTATCATAAAACCTCTAAAAATTACAAAGGGAGTAAATCTAACCATAACCATCAAATGAATCAAAACAATTTTCAGGGTCATAATAATGATATTATTACTTTGTTAGCTACTTTGTTTAATTTTAATGAGAATTAATGGTGTTTAGATAGTGATGCATCACATCATATGAATTGATTATCTCATATTTTATCTAAAAATAAAAATATTTATGAAAAATATTTATTTAGGTGATAATTCATTTTTATAATATTAAGCATGTAAAATCAAAATATTCAATTATTATTATAAATATGTGTTATTTTATTGATGAAGATGGTTTATACATATTTTATGTTGGCTTTCATCTCATACTATGAACAAATATCAATTATGGCATGAAATATTAACTCATGTTAATGTTATAATTTTACATGATATGTCTACATATGATCTTGTAATTGGTCTTTATTTTATTTTTTCTTGCCATGAAATTTGTGAGGGTGACATACATGGTAAGTAATGCAATAAAATATTTCAAAATAATCAAGATGCTAATTCCTCTCATCATTTAAGAGTTTAATGATGTTATAGGACCAATGGAAGTTACATCTCTTAATGATTATGTTTTCACTCAATCTTTCACCCTATAGAGGTTTTTTAATCCCTCTCTATACTAAGTGAAACATTGGATTTCCTCTAGGGCTGTGGGTTGCCTATAGTAGAGGTAAACCTCTAGGTTTAAGAGCTAGCTCCCTAGATTAGTATTTGATGGCTCATCATGTACACTAATTTCTTGCTTATATGAAAATGAATAGAAGGTAACATGAAATTAAACAAATCTATTGAGGTGATACACTATAATGATCTCCACTAGACTACCATACACTTGCACTATGAAACATGACTCACAACACTAGTCTCAATATCATAGATTTATCTAACATAAGTATTTCAATCATGGATGTGATATTCATTACACTTTATCAAGGTGATTGAACAAAAGGTCAAACTACAAACATTAATGTAACTTATTACACTTAGATATATAAAAATAAACTTGATTATCCTTCATGTGACCTATTAAAGGGAAAACAACTTGCATCAAACATGGAAGAGTAAATAGAAGACAAAGAGAGATACTTATCACTTGTCATTCTAATATTCACCAGTTCACATGCCTAGAAAATAATTGTATGAGATAAAAAATAAATTGGAAATATTTATTTCAAATGAAAATACAATATTGAAACTAGAAAGGCTTTGCCATACGAGGTGTGGATTTCATTACAAAGATAAAAAGGCTTGCATTTATAGAGAATATGAGAGGAGAGAGAGGAAGAAAAGTGGAAGGGTCATAAGTAAAAGTGTAAAACTATAATAACTAGTTAAATCTCAAGATAATTATGTGTGAAAAGAGTTAGGAAGTTATCATGGACAAGTTTCCATAATAAATTCATCATTCTCCTTCAAGTTGGCATATAGACCTCAAATAGCCTTACTGAAAATGACTTTTAGTGATGAGCTCACTTGAATGATATAAAACACCTTAGGAATCATTTTCACATAATAAATATCTAACGAAGTTTATAAAAATATGTGATAGTCATCAAATACCCCCCTAACTGATAGCTTTCCTCTTAACACTTATATTCACTACTGCAATCATTTATTAACCGTCTTGGCTTCAATTTTTTCATTTATCATCAAGGTGATTAGAATTTTCTCACAAAAATATATGTAAGATGTGTTATGATATTTACTAAAAGTCCCCTTATCTTATACTCCATTAGTTATATGTCAAAAAGATCCAAAATCAAACCTCTCATCTTCTCACTAGGTAGTCACATTGCCTTTTCATTAACTATCCAAGACTGCCTATAATGAATTGTGTAGAAGAGAGATTCTCATTAAAAAATATAAAAATAATATATTTTTTTAAGTTGTAAAAAATCCCTATATACCTCCCTCAATGGATCTCACTTGTCTATTTTACTTTTTACCTATCAAACCATCAAATTCCCCAAGAAACATAGTATTAAACTTGTCCATATAGATAAAAGTACATAAAAATTAGATAATGATGATATTGAGATAGTTATATACAATTAAAAATTAAGTTTAAGTCCATTTAAATCATACTATAATCATTTCCCACTATATATTTTCCATTGGGTTCACACAAGGGTTTTGAGAAGGTATTTGGTCTCTTAGACTATTAATAATTATTCATAAAAACTAGATGATAAAACTCCAAACCAATTATATTGAAGAAAATATAAGTATCCACACATAAAATATTTTATCTCCTTTATCCACCATGTAGTCCTTCTATACTGATATGAGCATATAAATTTGGTCTCTCGAGCTCTTCTATGTATTATGAGTAGGTATGAGATGGTATTTAGTCTTGAATGACCCATTTTGAATGTTTTTCTAGAAATTAATCGCTCCAATAAACTCTAAAATATCATCTATAAGTTATCATATGACTTAAAATTATCACATAGCCATATGGATCAAGTAATACACCTATAAGGTTTAGGTCTAATTCTAGGCCTAATAAGCGTAACTGTGTATATGAGCTTGTGACCACTTGTAGGAGTTTATATTGACTATGGAGTGTTATAAATCTTAGATAATCTTTAGATAAAACTTTTATATAATCAAAAAATGTGTTCAAATATTTTATCATTCATCTTTACTCATTCACATACTCTATCTATAGGTTAGATTCGCTATAAAGTGCCCTTAATTTTGGGATAGAACAAAGGGTACATAACCTACTAGTAAATCTTGACTAAAAGTATGGAGCACCTTTTTAGGTAATGTTATTAATTTTTACCAATTTTAAATCCTTGGTTATTCCCATATATATATCAAAATAAAATATCATCAAATCTGGTCTTTAGGATTGTAGACTGTATGTAACATTTAATTTGACTGGGCATGGAGTTAGACTCAGTTTAAGTCAAACTATGCTCTATTCCTTTCCTCTTAGTATCTTATGAAAGAGTTATGTCATTTTCAGAGTGATATTCATGATTTATCATATTATATATATACTTATTCCAACCAACTTATAATCTCCCTAAGCATGAGTTAGTCTACAGTCAGATTGTACATAGAAACTTAGTGATACAAGAGATTAATGTAGGTATATATTCATCCATAACTATTGTGTTTCAAACCTTCACTTTTATCTAAGTTTATTAGGCATATTAAAACTTCACATATTCACCTTATGTCTTGGAAACATACTCTCACTCACTATTATTAATGCACTATAGGTCTACAAATAATAATTCAACCTATAGGTACACATTTTAAGTAAATTATGAGACTCTTGTAGGTGATCACTTTCTTGTTTGAATGTTGTAATTCACTCCCATAGTTCCTTTGAGATAAATTTTACCATTTCACTTATAGATGATCTTATTTATTATTTTGATAACATGTCTTCATTCCTTATTGTAGTGCAATGGTTTCCATTGTAGTGTTCTAGGTTCATTTAGCTCAAATGCGATTCTAATCTACTAAATGTTTTTAGTAAAAAAATGCCTGAATTTAACTTCACTCAATCATCGTCATATCATGACAAACAACCTCCTCTTATGTTCAAGTGTTGATATTAAACTTAGGATACAAGAAAGAAAATATTAGGCTCATTAAGACCTCATCAATCTTCCACTTATATAGGGCATTCATGAGGTAAGACTCTCTTTCAAAGAGATTAAGGTAACCTCTCCCTCTAAACAAATTTTTCAAAATTTCACCTTTATATATTGCTTGAAGGAGTCTTGTATACAATTTATAAATTGTTAGTGTCTTGAGAATCTCATTGAAATCTTGGGATTGAAAATAACCTATGTTTTAGGATTTATATGGTCTTCCATTATCTATACATGACTATAGATAATTGTAGATGACCATTTATAATGGAACTTTGACCAATTTTCACTTAGTATATTGGAAACTCATCTCCACCAACCTCCAAGCTTACAAATAAAACAATTAATGGATAAACTAACCTTATATTTTTTAAAATGAGAAACATAGCTACATTACCTTGATCTAAAGTTACTCACTGAAGAATAAACACCACCACTGATGAAAACACTATCTATAAAATTTACTAGTAGTCTCTTGTAGCACAGTGAGATGTTTTTGATAATCTCATCACCTTAATACATGTAAAACAAATTGAAAAATATATAGAAATGATGAAATATCTTTTAAAGAACACATACAACACTTATAAGCATCAGATCAATCCAAACAACTAATAAAAAAAATATGTTGGAGTTATACAGGCAACTAAGAGAAACTAACAGTCTTAGGGATGGTTCATGAGCCACAAACCACCAAACTAAAAACCATTTACATGGAATAGAAGAAAATATATATTAATGTCATCCACAAAGAGCATTCATCTTAATTCTTCCTGACCTATCTGTACTGGAGGAAATTTGATGAACTTTTTTAACCTGCACAAGAGAGCAATATGGAAGATGAACCAAATTTTGGAAATTTTAGAACTAATAAAATTTTTAATGCCTATAAAAGAATTTTTGGGATTTTTATAGATCCTATTGAAGGCTCCCCATGTGCCAAGTGGTTGTCCTTGTCTATATAACTTCATAAACTCTCATTTTTGTAGGTGATATCCTTGTTTTAACATTAAACCTATAAGTTTTCAATTACAAAACCAATAACTAATACTTAACTAACACCTTGGATGTTATATCACCCTTTAACACTTTTGTCCTAATTTGGAAACAATAAAAGTCACCTAGAGTAACCAAAAAATAAATGTTAAGAGAATGACAGTAATGACCAAGGTTTTAAACACATTAACTGACCACTATGACCATATTATGACTTAATAATACCCTATATAAATCTTGAATAAATAGTGGGTCGACATATTTTATTAGGTGTCACATTAGTGAACATTTTAGTCATTTTTTAGGGGTAGCATGCTTGTTATGCTAAAGTCTAGTTTATTTCTCCTATCCATTGGGTTATGGAGTCACCTATGCACCATCAATGATAATAAAATGAATCTAAAAATAAATAAAAACCACACCAAAAAATAGGGAAATATACATACAAGACAAGACAAGAAAACAAACACACTTGTGCTCTTGTGAATGCTTAGGGAAAACACAAACCAAATCAAACTAATTAACTTATTCACAAACTAACCTAGATATAACTCTTTTCTCATAGATCAAATGAGAATATTAAACCATTATTTTCTCCATGAAGTGACGGCATATATGAATCATGTTGCCTTTTTATAATTTTCATTGATGTATCCAATTCTTTCATGATGTTCACCAATCTCCTTAGCATGGTCCTTAATGCAACCACAACTGGTGCAAGCATATCACGTATAAAGGTTATTTCTTCTTTTATATAAACCATATCCTTATGGTATTATTTAAATACAATGTGTCCCAATGGTAATTAATAAATTCATGTCTCTTTGACCTTCATGGTGCCTTTATTGAGATCAAGCTCCTTATCAAATACAAACTCATTAGCTACCACTTCAACAAACTTGACACTTTGGGAGATATCATGTTGTAGTTCTAAGGGCAAAGCATTCTCAAAAATATCTTTAATTTGGACATCAAGATGTATAGGATTTTTAAGGGCCTTAAATTCACTACATAACTCATAGAATCTTTTCCATAAATTAGCTTGTTCCATAGAGCCACTAGTAGAAGCTTTTCCTTCTTTTGAATTTTTAGGTTCAAGTTCTATCTCATGCACATGAACACTAACCAAATCAGTATATGTGGATTCATTCTCAAGTGCCTCTTATTTCATGTATTCACTAAACCCTTTTTGGATAGATACAACATGGTATTCCACATCTCTTTCATTCAAAAATATTAACCTACACTTTTCTTCACCAAGGGGAGTTCTTATGGTGATATCCTCATCACAAATGTTCATGTCATTTTATTGATCAGTGACAAATTGATTTTTCATTTATTTGATTACCTCCCATAAGATGGTTTCTCCTTTAAGAGGGGATGAGGTTTGAGGGTGGTGGATAGGCTCATTGGTTGGATAAGGATTATGAGGTGTGATGGAGGGCTCATGAGTGGGCTTGGGAATAGAGGCTTATTGAATAGACTCATGGGGAGATGACAAGTTATATTGAGAATTGGGAGAGATAACTTCTACAACAAGAGTTTACCTCTTGGTTTTCCCACCTTTCTAGTCTATCTATTAACTATTAGAAACAATATATTACCATGCACAACTACTCATTGATATCATATTAAGTTTCTTCTTCAACTAACCTCCACATATTCATCAAATTTTGAACTAAATCTCTCAACCACTCCAAGTGATGAATTGGGAGCACATCCAACTATTCATCTCATTTTCTCATCTATTCTTCATTATCTTGAAGATTTGGCATGACTACCAATAAGGATTTGGCATGATATGGGATTCAATTAGGATGAGGAGGATAATAGGAGTTTTGGGGAGATTCATTTTTTTGAGTTAGTTTCCTAAATTGAGTTTGAAATAATTCACATCTTGATTTCAAATATCTTAGTTTATAGTCAATGGTATCATCTGATTCTTCATAACAAGGCTAATGGGAATTAGGTTGAGATGGATATGGAGACATTTATTTTTACCCTTCTTGAAAATATTTTTCATATGATTCCTCATATGGTTATTAAAAAACATCATGTTCATATGGAAAAGGAACAAGATGATCATAGGGCTACCATTGATCATAACAAGGTTGATAGGGAGGTGCATAGGAGGGATTCTTCACATAACTAGTGATATCAACTTTATTAGTCACATGAAACACAAGAATTGATCAAAATATTTTACAAGTACCTAGGTTACTTACAACTAGATGATTTCATTTGGAATCACCATTGATGTTTGCTTGAATGCTTTCAAAATCTAACAAGAGGAATAACACACCAGCAATCCTTCCATTCTTTTCGACCTTGGTCCCACTAGGCATGATATAACTATTATCACTGAATATTTCACCCTAGATAGGTTATTCAATCCTTATATATATTTATTAAAACATTAGATTACCTCTAGGCCTATGGGTTTCCTATAGCAGAGGTAAACTTCTAGGTTTAAAGGCTAGTTCTCTATATTATTATTTGATGGCTCATCACCTACACTACTTGTTTTTTCACTATTAAATGTGACTCACAAAACTATTCTAAATATCCTAGATTTATATAACATAAGTATTTCACACATGGAGGTGATATGCATTGCACATTCTCAAGGTGAGTGAACAAAAGGTCAAATTGTAAACACTAACACTACTTCTTACACTTAGATATAGAAAAATACATTTGAATACACTTCATGTGACCTGTTAGATGGAGAAAAAATTACATCAAACATGGAAGAGTAAATATAATACAACAATAGATACTTATCACTTGCCATTCTTCTATGCACTAATATCCACTCAACCTATTAATTACACTAATTTTGCTAATTTAACCTATATCTACATTTCCTAGATAATTAAATAATATCTCATTCCTTATTTCCTACTTCATACAAAACTTATTCCATCCCATAACCAATTAATCCTCTTCATTAATTTACTAAAAAAATGCATTTATCTACTAACATACTTCTTAAACCACTTACCAGTTTAAAAATACTATTTATTCTATATACCCATATACCACCCTATTCCTAGATATTCCTAAACCCCTAAAAAATAATAGGAGATTTATATAATTGGAGGATTATATAAGTCTCCTCCATTTTAGCCCCTTTTCCTCTATAATTCTCCATTCTATAGATTTCTAATGAATTTTAAATTCATTGGAAATATCTTAGCCATTGATCTCAATGGCTCAAAGTTACATTTGAGCCAATGATTTCTCCCTCCACTCCCTATATAGCTAAGCCACCTATTCCATGAAAACTAACTTGTAACTTGAGAATCTATAGCCATCTTGATATTTATAACCAACCTTCTTGCATCCATCAAAAGCCACTATCAAGCACAGGTATCCATTGCAAGCCATTATCAAATATCAAGCGATAAATTCAACATCCATTAATTTTCCATCAAACATCCATTTCAAAATCTTAGAGAGGAGTCATAAAGAGGTAAAATTATGGTAAGAGTTGCCATAATAAGATAGTTATCTCTTTTATCCCCTCTTATTAATGTGCTTATATTTTAGCTTTTTATTGCTACAAATAGTAATAAAAGGTGAATCTAAAATTTAGGCTACATTTTGGTGACCACAATGGGAGATTAATCCCTAAAAAAACCTTCTAATGTTTATGGATGTGATTTTAAATCTTTTAGGGATAATTAGACATGAATTGAGAACCAATTTTTTGAAAAGTATCATGCACATGCAATCTATGGTTTTTCACTAGTATCTACGATATTGAAGTTGTAATATTGCTAGTTAAATAGTGATATTACATGACAGTTAGTTTTTGACTACAAATAGTAAGGGTTTTTGTAGGTTTTTGTATTTGTGAAAAATTACTACTTAGTAAGTAGTGATATTACCCTATTAATCATGATTTTTTATGTGTAATATTGATTTTGTAATGTTTATTAATTGGGGTCATATCTTTGTCTTCTATTTGTCATTAACCCCTCTACAAGTTAATTAGGGTTCTATCTATTTCTTGGAAGTGTTCTATATCTTGTGTGTAGGACAAAGAAGGGTAAATCAAACATTTATCCTTTTGGAACCCAATATTAATACCATGACTTTTGAAGTATCAGATTTAACCTGGTAATAGTGATCTTGTAGTTAGAGTTACAATTTTGTCAAAGCTTTGGTTTGCTCTATATCCCTATTTCTTACCTATTACTAAATTCTCTATAAGATATTTTTGGTTCTATTTGTGTTGTCTAGAAAGGTGATTTTGTCTCTTGTGTAGGGAAAAGGGGAAGTAACCAATCCTTTGACCATTTAAAAATAACACGTAATATCATAGCTTTTCAATTAGTAATCCTAACCTGGTAGTCATAACATTGTCATCATAAACTATGATATTGCATAAAACTAGTAAAATTATTCCAAAAATCTTTTTGATTAGTCTCTTCTTTGAAAATAATTATTCAAAATTTTATATCTATGGGGTATATTTATACCTAGTTATTATTATTATAAGAATCTAATATGAATAGCTATGAACCAAATAATTGTAAAATTAGGTAATTTTGACTCTATTTGGCTAATTGTATATTGTTGGATTTTTTGTTTGTAGGAGGAAATAGGTACATAATGTTGTCCCCCAAAAAATATCACTCATTTTTGGGACAACATTTGAACTATTTTGGTCCTACAGACCAAAATTGTCTCTTCCCTTTTTGAAATTTGTCCTGGGCATTCAAATTACTCATTTTTCAAGCTTCTCATAAATCTATGGACTCTGCAATCTTGAATCTATGCACTCTACAGGAAGAGAAATCTATGGACTTTGAAGGAAAAGAAAATCTATGGACTTCGCAGGCAGGTTCATTTCTACAGGTTCAAATGCTTTTGCAGGCGGGTTCAATCAAAATAATTAGTTTCCAACACTTAGTCATTTTTGGGATAGGTTCAGCACCTTGGTTCAATAAAAAATGTTCATCGAAAAGCATCTAAGTAAGGATCCAACCATTGAACCATTGAACCATTGAACCTTGAACCATTTTGGTTCAATGGGTTCAATAAGTTCAAAGGTTCAACATCATCAGCAAGAGATAAGCACTTCATCAAGGTTCAAAGTTAAACTACTTCAAGGTTCAACAACTTCAAAATAATTATCAAAGAAAAGAAGGCTTGAACCATTAAATCATTGAACCATTGAACCGCTTTGGTTTAAAGGTTCAATGGGTTCAAGGTTCAAAGCTTTGTTCATCAACTTGGTTCAATCAAAGGGATCATTATCTTGGTTCATCAGCTTGGTTCAAAGGAGTGGTTCAATGCAAAAGTTCAAGAGAGCCTCCTGAAGGACAAGTGCCCTTACAAAGGGCACTTGGTCAACACAATCACCCTTCGAAAGGGTCATTTTCAAGGAAGCCACAAAGGTAAATTCTTTCAAATTTTTGTTCAAGGAAGTCCAAAAATACTAAGGCACAATTCTTTCAAACTTTTGTATGAAGGAATTTGAGAAAGAAGCTATGGGAGGAAACACTGAAGGAATTTCAAAACATAAAGCAATCAATAATTTTCTACAGACTTTTTGTCTGCGGTAAAATTTCTGCAAACTTTTTTTCTGCGAGAAAATATCCATAGACTTTTTATCCATGGGAAAAGTTTCGAAGGACTCCAAAGAAAAGACCACTGAAGGACCCTGAAGGGCAGGTGGCCTTGTGGGGGACTCTCAGCTGCCAAATTAAAGGACACTCCACCAAAGCCGAAGGGTCACCTTCCCTTCAAGAGGATGCAAAATAAAGGACTTAGCGACTTGCCAGAATAAAGAAGCCTAAAGGCCATCTGAAGACTGCCCGAAGGGCAAATACCCTTGTGGGGGGGCTCTTCCTGACCTAAAGCAGATCATTTCTTAAGGCTCAAAAGGCCCTTCGGGAAAGCTCAAATGACAAAATTAAAGAAATTTCCGAGGAAAGTGACGTGCCCATGGATGTCAAAGTTATGACAATGAAATAGCCGTTGATCCTTATAGTTTTAAATCTATAGACTAAAATGCATTCAAAGGATTTGAGGCCAAGACCAGAAAGAAGTGACTAAAGAATAGAGCATGAAATTGAATCAAGGACCCAATTCAATTAACCAAAAAAGGAGGAATGATGAAGAAGGATCAGATTGCTAGGTGGACATTGAAAGATACAAATTTTCAATAGTGTGACTTGTTTCTCTACATTGAGAAAAGCAAATGGGTAGATGCCCCTAAATTCTAGCCTATCTTCTTAAAAAAATTCAATGCAACATGATGTGTTATTGTTTTTGAGTCCTTCTTGAAGAGGCTATATAAAGGACTTTCTTTTATTATAAATGGATTTCTCTCTAACAATCAGAAATGAAACTCTACCCAAATTGAAAGGCATTACTAGGACTTTGAGCTCAGATTGTTGATCATATTTTGTTATTGGAATAAGAAAGAAAGTGACTTTTCAGACTTTGTACTGTGATATCTTTGTTGTTGGGGAAACTATTCTTATGTCTTTTTCCTTAATATATTTTTTGTTCCTTTAATTCAAAAAGTAGAATTAGTGAAAGTAGTCAGGAAGGTGTCCTAAAGTTAACTATGGAGAGACTTTATGCCCCCACAATTGTTTTTAGTGTGTTTTATTTTTGTTTCTATGTAAAGGACCTTGGGATGACTTTATGACCTCATTGTCCTTCGTATCTCACTCTTGGGTAATTCAGGTGGAGACTTTGTGCTACAACTCAGTTTGCTAGTTACTACGTCCTTGGTTACATTTTGCTTTTACTACCAGGAGTATTCTTGTGGCTTGCTGAATAGTAATTCTAAAAGAAGAGGAGTACTTTCTATCATTTCCCTTGAGTTTTTCCTTTGATTTGCATGCATAATCTCTGAAGAAAGAGAGATGGATGGTCTATCCTACCCTTGAGTATTATTTTCTATTTATATATATTATAGCATATCTATAAGGAACCACCCCTTGATGAGAGGAGAGATTAGTCCCTTTTGATGTGGTAAACCTACACATTTGGATGACCAATCTTCCTACTTTGGCTAATTAGACCTATTTTATTTATCAATACGCTAATCCAAAAAATATTCAACCAATAATTTTTAGCGACTCTGCTGGGGATATACATAATTTTGTGCAATTTGGAACCTCAAGTTTCACATTGAAACATCACATGTGTCTTACCCATTATCATTATAACCTTTATCCATTACAGATTTTGGTGACTCCATTACTTGTCTTACCCATTATCCATTTATAGCCTTACCATCTTCCTCCACCTCTATTATTTTATCTAGTCTACAAAACTAGAGCTGTTGGGAAAGAGTGCACAGTTTAAAGCCTCAATCTTTAAACTGAAGCAAGGTCAATTCTTTTCCATTTTTTTTTCACAATCTGGTAGATTCAAGGTATACACAAAGCCAAAGGGCTAAAGGGATTATTGACCCTATAGTCGAGTTGGTATAGTAAAGTAATTTTGATTTATTTTCTTCACCATCTCACCTCCAACAAACCAAGAGCTTTCCTCCTACTAAAGTCAGATCTCCATTGCCAGACAAAGTATCCACTTCTACTATTGATAAATCTTTGCCAATATTTACCCCTCTAAGAATTGTTATTTCTCATTTTCATAGTCATATAATGGCAGTTCAAGGCCCCTGGGGTAATGCTTTTGGTCCTCTAAATCTTACTCCACCTCTACATGAGCTTCCATGTAGTTCAAAGAACAAATTCCCCAAATTCTATGGTGATGGAAAAGTTCATACTGATGAATATATTACAGCCTTCAACATAGCCTGTGGAGTAATTGGAATAGAATTTAAAGATGTAGCAGTCAAGATATTTGTAGAAACATTACAAGGCGCTGCTATAGATTGGTTTTATCATCTACGGGCTCGGTCAGTAAATGATTGGAATATCCTCAAAGCTAAGTTTGAAGCTAGATTCAAATCTACAAAAGATGCACATGCACTTTTGGCTCAACTTACACAGATGAAGAAAGAGCCTCATGAACCAATGAGAGACTTCATAGCCAAATTTGAAAAACTGAGGAACAAAATTTCTATAATTGCTTGACCTAGAGCTAAGAATCTCAAATACTTCTTTAATAATTCTTAGTTACCTAAAGTAATTTTTCTTTTGAGACATGCTAGTCAAATAGATCTTATTGTAGCTCAAATTTTAGTCACTGAGGTAGAAGATGATCTCATATTAGTAGGGAAGATAAGAAGAGATCCAAACAGAAATAGATCCTCATCATCTTATGAACATTCATCTAAAGGCACCACTGATCTAATGGTGCAAAATTTGGCAAATGAACTGCTAGCCTTGAATAGACAAATGGCACAAGGAATGTCTTCTGCTCCTTCATACAGAGATATGCAAATAAGGACATTTCCAAATCAATCATATCAAGGCAATGCTACCACGAATCAAGGGCAACCAAATCATCTTCCTCCCCCACAAGGGAAACTTGCCCTTGAAGCTCCTCCAACCAACTCAACAATTAGATATTTGGAAAGAAAACATGCTTTCTCTTTCCAACCTGAGTTTGAGCAAGAAAATGATGCTGATCTCTTCATGGAGGATCAAGAAGAATCAGCTGGTGATTCCCACATTGGTTTCTTAAACTACCAGGATGAACCCAAAAGCAAAGGAGAAGTTATTGATGGATCATATGTAGTGTTTACCAGGTCCAAGAACCAATCAGTCTATCAATCTAATAAATGGAAGATAGAGGATCAACCTCAACCATCAATTACAATTGCTAAGCATGGAACCACTCTGCCTTTTCAGTCAAAGGAACTGGTGATCACCCAAAAGGTAAGTACATCAATTTCACCTTCACCTTCTACTTTAATTTCACAAACTAGCCCTCCTCCCATCCCTCCTAAAATCCAATAGGTTGAAATACTTTCTTCTATTCCTAGTCTAATTCAGCCATTTGACATAATTGATCATGTTAAGAAGACCAAAATTCAAATGTCTGAATTTGAATATTTGCAGTCCAATCTTGATCAGTTAGATAGGTTGGTCCAATATGTCAAGAACCAAACCATCCCTGTAAGACAAGAGGTTAAGAAAATAATTCCTAATTCCCCAAAGAACATGCCCATTCTAAATAATCTTGTCATTACTCCTCCAGCTACCCCTAGGAAAATAGAACCTTTCTATGTTTCCTTATTGATAAATGGTTATCAACTCAAAAATTGCATTATTGATTCTGGGGCATCTGAAAATGTCATGCCTGCTAAAGTAGCTTAGTCTCTAGGTCTCACACTAACCAATAAATTTGGGAGATGTTTCTCCATGGAAAACAAGTAAGTACCACTACTGGGGCAAATCAAAGATGCCCAATTTGCATTGGTAGCCTTTTCAGACAAGAGAATCAAGATGACTATCTTGGTGGCTGACGTCCCAACATCCTATGTCATTTTACTTGGATGAAATTTTTGTAAGGATGTGGGAGGATAACTAAGCATGGACCTATCTGAGGCAAGGATCCCTATCCAAGGCATAATGAAGAGATTTCTCCCTAAAAAGGAGGAAAAATATGTGGTCACCCAAACATCAGCCCCTGAAGCTCAAAATCCTTTTTGAATCCGCAGGTATGGGTAACTACTTTCTATCTATAGATGAAGTGCATGAAGCATCTGATAAATTTTTTAAAAGTGCCAACCCAAAAATTAGTTCAATTAGAACAACAAAAGAACTAGTAGGGTGCAATACAAATGAAGAAGGACCCTCCCTCTCTAATGAAGGAAACTCTAAAGAAAAATTAGTGTCTGATGAGGTATGGACTTTAGAATTTGATGGTAGCTATTCCTCTACTAGTTCAGGAGTTGGGATTGTGTTGATATCTCCTCAAGGAGATATGTTTCCTTCATCTTACAAATTACAATTTAGCAACACTAACAATATAGCTGAATATGAATCTTTGTTGCTTGGATTGAAGGCTGCTCAAGATAAAGGCATCAAGTTTCTTCATGCCAAAGGGGATGCTAAATTAGTGCTTTTTCAAGTGAAAAATCTATACCAAACCAAGAATGAAAGATTACACCACTATCACAACTTAGTTTGGGACCAAATTGAAATCTTTGATGCTTTCAATATTTCTACCATACCTCGAGAATCTAATGACAGAGCTGATGCACTTGCTATTTGAGGAACTCTTTTAGTTCCTCACTCATATTTAAAAAAGATAGGTATACTATTGAGCTGGTCTATAGACCAAGTGTTCCTAATAATGCTGATCATTGGAAAGTATTCAATGATGATCATCAAATCATTGCCTTCCTAGAATGAAAAGATAATTTTGTACAACTACATTTTGAAGGCAGTGAACTTCAAAAGTAGGAATCAGCCTTTGAATCCAGTTCAGATATAAATGAAGAATTCTTATAGCTAAAAGGAAATAAAATTCCCAAAGGCCTGGTTTCTCTTTACAAACTATTTGACAAGCATGATAGATTCATCAAGCAATAGTAAATAGATTCAAGTTTCTCTCAAGGATTCGATCAAGTAAATCTGAATACTAAAGAAAATCTCAAGATGGTTAACATTGCTAAGTGCTGCACCCCTAAAAAAAGATTCAAGTTCACCACTTTACTCCATCGATACATGGATGTATTAGCATATTCTTATGAAGACCTGAAGTCTCTCAGACCTGATAAAATATGCCATGACATTCCTCTCAAGGCTGATTCAATGCCCTATAAGCAAAAATCTAGACAATACAATCAAAAAATATTAGGTACTATTCTATTTGAGATACAAAACATGTTAAATGCTAGAATCATCTTCCTTATCCATCATTCCACATGGATTGTAAACGTAGTGCCTGTAAGTAAGAAGAATGGCAAAATTTGCATTTGTGTAGATTTTAGGAATCTGAATCAGTCATCTTTGAAAGATAATTATCCTTTTCCAATCATGGATCAAGTGCTTCAAACAAGTACAAGTTCAAAGATGTTATCAATGCTGGATGGCTTATCAGGATATAATCATTTTGAATTTGGTGAAGTAGACCAACACAAGACTACATTCACCACACCTTGGGGTACATTTGCATATAAAAGGATGCCTTTTGGTTTGATAAATGCTGGTGCTACCTTTCAGAGAGTAATGGACCTAGCTTTCAAGGATGAGATAGGTAAATTCATAATAGTATACCTTGATGACTTGACTGTCTTTTCAAAGCATCGATCTGATCATGTACACCACTTACAACAAGTGCTAGAGCGTTGTCTCTAGAATGGTATTTCCTTGAACCCCAAGAAGTCTATTTTTGGAGTAATAGAGGGGAAACTCTTTAGACACATTGTGTCTAAATAAGGCATAAAGATTGACTCATATAGAGTCAAGTCTATTTAAGAGCTTAATTTGCCTACAAGTAAGAATGTTGTTCATTATTTCTTTGGAAAGGTGAATTTCTTACAGAGGTTCATCCCAAAATTTCTAAGAAGACTAGACACATTGTGAACATGATGAAAGGGAAGACCACCTTCAACTAGACTAAAGAAGACAAATCAGCATTTTAGGATATCAAGACTGCCATTGCTCATGCTCCTACCTTGGTTTGTCTAGATTACAACAAATATTTCATCATATACACCTATGCTTTTGAACACATGCTTTCAACAATTCTTGTTCAATAAGACAAGGAAGGTATGGAATCTCCTATTTCTTACATGAGTTTCCCTCTCAAAACCCATGAGATGAAATATTCAAATGTAGAAAAGCATGCTTATGCATTGGTGAAAGCAGTCAAACATTTCTACTTCTATATCCTGAATTTACACACTAATGCCTTAGTTCTTGACACCACAGTCAAGTCCATAATAACTCAGCAGGAGTTTGGGACAAAAAGAGGTAATTATATTGCAAAGATCCAAGAGTTTGATCTAGACATTAAGCCAACAAAGCTGGTCAGGGGAAAAGGCCTATGCTAATTAATTTCTGATAATAAGCTAGAAGATACATAACATGTAGAAGCTAAAGCAAAAGATACACCAATAGTCCTTTTTGTCTCCACTACCAATGAGTGGTATTTAGGTATTGCTCATTTCCTTACTTATGGTGAATGTCCTGATCATTTGTCTTATAAAGAAAGGAGGACTATCAAGTTGAAAGCTACCAATTTTGTCCTTTGGGACAATAGCTTGTATAAGAGAAGCATAGATGGAGTATTCATTTGTTGTGTAGACAAAGAGAAAAAAAGCCAACTTTTGAAATCTTTTCATAATCTAGCCTATGGAGGACATTTTTTTTCTCCTGTGACTGCTCACAAGATTCTGTGAACTAGGTATTACTGGCCAACTCTTTTCCAAGATGCATCTAAGTGGGTGAGAAAATGTGAACTCTACCAGTAATTTGTTTGAAGATCAAAGTTAGCTACCTTGCCTCTTAAGCCAGTGATCATAGAGACAATTTTCCAATAATGGGGGATTGATTTTATTGGAACTATAAACCCATCTTGAAGTGCTGGACATGATTATGTCATTACAGCAACTGACTATTTCACCAAGTGGGTAGAAGAAATCCCAATTAAGCATGCTACTTTAGAAGTTGTATGCAATTTCCTTAAGGAGAATATCATTTCCAGGTTTGGAGTTCTAACCAAAATTATTACTAACAATGCAGCTTGTTTCACCTCCTAGGAGATTACACAATTATGTTTCCATTATGGAATTATACTCTCCCATTCTTTTGATTATTTTCCACAAGGGAATGGACAAGCTGAATCAATCAATAAGAGTCTGGTAACTATCATCAATAAGCTAGTAGATGGCAATCAAAGGACATGGCATAAAGCATTGGTTGATGCTCTATTGGTAGACAAAATCACACTAAAGAGGGTAATTGGTATGTCTCCTTTTCAACTTCTTTATGCTATCAATGCTGAGATACCAATCACCTTAGAATTGCTAGCCTTGAAATTAGCAAAGGTAATTGAAGATCAGACATATGAAAGCTCTCTTGATAAGAGAATCATGTGTCTGATTGAGCTAGATGAACAGAGAACCATGGTGGTGGACTAAATTACTGCTCATCAAAGTATGGTAAAGAAACTCTTTGATGAGAAGGCCAAAAATTGTGATTTCTAGATTGGGGATCAAGTCCTGTTGTGGGACAAAAGGAGAGAACCAAAAGCGATGCATAGAAAGTTTGACTCCCTTTAGAGAGGCCCATTTATAATTCATCAACATAATGGTGAAAATAGCTTTTTGCTAAAATATCAAGATGGCACACTCTTTTCTCTGCCCCACAATGGGTAGCATCTGAAACACTTCAACTCTTGAAGTATCAGATTATTAAATCTATATATATGTATATTTGTATAGTTTTTAATTCTATTTTGTTTTGTTTGTTTCCATTTTAGATGCCTTCCATTTTTGGGTAGCATGACTCCATAGCCCAATGGTACACATGAAGACATTGGATATTTTGGATTCTACTCCCTTCAATTCTTTTTTACAATTGATAAGAAGTTCCCCAACTAGAGCCATCTATTGTTCCCCAAAAAATATCACTCATTTTTGGGACAACATTTGAACTATTTTGGTCCTACATACCAAAATTATCTCTTCCCTTTTCAAAATTTGTCCTAGGCATTCAAATTCCTCATTTTTCAAGCTTCTTAAAAATCTACAGACTCTGTAGGCTTGAATATATGGACTCTGCAGGCTTGAATCTACAGACCCTACAAGAAGAGAAATCTATGAACTCTATAGGAAAAGAAAATATATGGACTCTATAGGCCAAGTTCAATGGGCTTCATAGGTTGACTTCTATGGACTCTTTCAAGGTTAGATAAAACTATGAACTTAGTTTCTATGGATTCTGCAGGCAGGTTCATTTCTATAGGTTCAAACGCTTCTACAAGTGGGTTCAATCAAAAGAATCAGTTTCCAACACTTAGTCATTTTTAGGATCGGTTAAATGCCTTGGTTCAATCAAAAATGTCCATCAACAAGCATCTAGGCAAGGATCCAACCATTGAACCATTGAACCTTGAATCATTTTGGTTTAATGGGTTCAACAAGTTCAAAGGTTCAATGTCATTGGCAATAGTTAAGCGCTTCATCTAGGTTCAAAGTTCAACCACTTCAAGGTTCAACAACTTCAAAACACTTATCAAAGAGAAGAAAGCTTGAACCATTGAATTGTTGAACCATTGAACCACTTTGGTTTAAAGTTTCAATGGGTTTAAGGTTCAATAGGTTCAACATGTTTGGTTCAAAGAGGATCAAAAGGACTTAGCCAAATCAAAGGGAATGAACCATTGAACCATTGAACCAAAGCTTGGTTCAATAGTTGCTTTAATGCTTTGGTTCATTCAATTGGTTCACTCAAATGGTTCATTAGTTTGGTTCAAATCTTAGTTCATCTGCTTGGTTCAAAGCTTGGTTCAAAGCTTGGTTCATCGGCTTAGTTCAAAGCTTGGTTCATTGGCTTGGTTCAATCAAAGGGATCATCATCTTGGTTCATTGGCTTGATTCAAAGGATCAGTTCAATGCAAAAGTTCAAGAGAGCCTCTCTAAGGAAAAGTGCCCTTATGGAGGGCACTTGGTTGACAAAAGCACCCTTTGAAAGGGTCATTTTCAAGGAAGCCGCAAAGGTAAATTCTTTTAGATTTTTGTTTAAGACAGTCGAAAAAGACTAAGGCACAATTCTTTCAGACTTTTGTTCGAAGGAATTCCTTCAGACAAAAAGTCTGAAGGAATTTGAGAAAGAAGTTGCAAGAGGAAAGCCTAAAGGAATTTCAGAAGATAAAGCAATCAAAAAATTTCTACAGACTTTTTGTCCGTGAGAAAATTTCCACAGACTTTTTATCTGTGAGAAAATATCCATAGATTTTTTGTCTATTGGAAAAGTTCTGAAGGAATCCAAAGAAAAGGCCACTAAAGGACCCTAAAGGATAGGTGCCCTTGTAGTTGACTCTCAGCTGCCAACTTAAAGGACACTCCCCCAAAGCCGAAGGGTCACCTTCCCTTTGGGAGGATGCAAAACAAAGGACTTAGCAACCTATCGGAATAAATAAACCCAAAGGCCATCTAAAGACCACCCAAAGGGTAGATACCCTTGTAGGGGGGCTCTTCCCAACCCAAAATGGATCATTTCTTAAGGCTCAAAAGGTAGGTCCCCTCTGGGAAAGCTCAAATGACAAAACTGAAGGAATTGCCGAGGAAAGTGACATGCCCATGAATGTCAAAGTTACGACAATGAAATAGCCATTGATCCTTGTAGTTTTAAATCTATAGACTAGAATGCATTCAAAGGCTTTGAGGCCAAGACCAGTAGGAAGTGACTAAAGAAAAAAAAATCAAATTGAATCAAGGACTTGATTTAATTAACTAGAAAAGGAGGAATGATGAAGAAGGATCAGATCTCTAGGTGGACATTGAAAGATGAAAACTTTCAATAGCGTGACTTGTTTCTCTACATTGAGAAAAGCAAATGTGTAGATGCCCCTAAATTCCAGCCTATCTTCTTAACAAATTTCAAAGCAACATGATGTGTTACTATTCCTGAGTCCTTGAAGAGGCTATATAAGGGACTCTCTTTTATTGTAAATGGATCTCTCTCTGACAATTAGAAATGAAACTCTGCCCAAATTAAAAGGCATTACTGAGACTTTTAGCTCAGATTGTTGATCATATTTTGTTATTGGAATAAGAAATCAAGTTAATTTTTAGACTTCGTATTGCGATATATTTATTGTTGGGGAAACTGTTATTATGTCTTTTTCCTTAATATATTTTCTATTCCTTTAATTAAATAAGTAGAATTAGTGAAAGTAGTCAGGAAGGTGTCCTGAAGTCAACTATGGAGAGAATTTGTTCCCCCATAATTGTTTTTAGTTTGTTTTCTTTTTGTTTCTATGTAAAGGACCTTGGGATGACTTTGTCCCCTCATTGTCCTTCATATCTCACTCTTAGGTAATTCAGGTGGAGACTTTGTGCTACATCTCAATTTGTTGGTTACTATGTCATTGGTTACATTTTTCTTTTACTACTAGGATTATTCTTATGGCTTACTAAATAATACTTCTAAAAGAAGAGGAGTGCTTTCTATCATTTCCCTTGAGTTTTTCCTTTTATTTGCATGCATCATCTCTGAAGAAAGAGAGATGGATGGTTTATCCTACCCTTGAGTATTATTTTTTGTTTATATATATTATAGCATATCTATAGGGAACCTCCCCTTGATGAGAGGAGAGATTAGTCCCCTTTTGATGTGGTAAACCTACACATTTGGATGACAAATCTTCCTACTTTGGCTGATCAGACCTATTTTGTTTATCAGTATGATGATCGACAAAATATTCAACCAACACATAAGAAGATACATAATTCAATCCATATCATACTGACCTATTAAAACACTAGCTACAATATAATAGATCTCAAATATATGGTTTTACCCTATCAAGTAGCATTTTTTCAATATTAGACTAAGTTAAGTTAAAAGTCACTATCTTAATCTTGAAAAAATAATCTGATAATAATTATCTTGACAAATATATCCATCTAAGTTTACCATCTATTTATTAGAGGATTGCGTAATTAGTTAAATTTTAATTAATTTATCCTAGATATTTACTAAAAAATTTGTATTTTGAAACATCTTAAGATTTCTATTTGAATGTTTTTTAAATTAAAATCCTTCTGTGTTAATAAATAATCAACAATCCTATAGTTTTTCACTTCATTACAAAACTACATATTACAAAATTTTGAAAATTGTGATATTGCATTTGTAATCATAGTTTTTCCTAATAGTTATTCTTTTATAGGATAACTATCATGGATTTGTTTCTAGTTTCAATATCATAACTCTTAATCTACAATTTTCCCTTAGAGGTGGAATTTTGTAGTTTTTGGTAACAATTTTGACCTGTATAATTACAATTTTGCAGGGAGTTATGATATTTTAGAAATTTAAACTACTAACCCTTGGTATAGGACCCCTCAATATCTAAGCACCCCATTTTTGTTTCTTAACCTTCATGTTTGTAGGAGGGGTGCCAAAAACATAATATTTTAGTCTTATTTCTTATATATTTTTGCTTGTTGTATGTGGTTTGATTGTATATATATATTTCTCACATAGCTAATTAGTTGATAAAAAATAATTATGATTGCATGTTTGTTACCCCTATTAAATATAGGATATCACATGATGTGGAATTCATCTCTAAACATAGGTTTATCAAACAGGGGCTAGTGACATGGATTTCATCACCACACACTAGACCAAGCTCTGTGTTAAATTAGAGTATAAAAATTATTAGAGCTATTGTTATGTGCCTAAGTATAATTCCCCATAAAGGCTTCCATTGATTAAGGGGAGGTTAAGCTCTAATATGTAGGGAAATTATATAGCATCCTATATGGACTTGAGCCCCATTTTACCTTGATATATATATTGGTGACTCCCCTAGAAATCTTATGTACACCTAGCATAATACCTTTTGACTGTAATAGGTATTTTGTTGTAGGAGGCATGATAAAATCCTAAAAAGCCATTAAGTAAGATGGGGTTCAGAGGGTTTAGTCAATTTTGTAATGGGTCATTGACTTACATCCTTACCTAGAAGGCCATGAGAAAGTGTGAATGTTGGGTTACATACCCTTTTTGGTTTACTAGATTAGTACTTGTCATTCTATGTGTTGTTTTTGTGTTGTGATAGACCTATATTATTTGTAATTTGAGTCAACCACACACTTTTGTTTTGACACCTTAGATGCCCTTAGGATAATATTCATTCTTATATCCCATACCCATCTCATCATTCGAAACCACACCCATCTTACATCTTGCACTCATTTCATATCTTACACACCCTAATCTTTTATCATCTAGCTATCTCATACCCATCTTATAGCCTTTATCCATCCTATTAATCTTAAACTAAATCCATCCTTTATCATCTTTTAATGAGCACTCACCCCATAGTTTCCACTCCCTATCTTATACAACATCTAATATCTATCCTATATCTTTCACCCATATAAAACCCATCTTACATCTTCCACACCTCTCATATCCATATTAAACATCTATTATATACCCTAATTCTAAATAACTTATATAATCCTTCTTATCCATATTATATCTTTCATTACATATCCCATATCTACCATATATTTTCCATCCACCTAATACCCATCTCATAGCTTCCATTCCTTTGATATTCATCTGATATCTTCCTATCCTATATTTTTTATTTGCCATACCACATCCATCTCATATTCTCCCATCACCCTTGAATACTATATATAGTCTTGGAATCAAGTTCTAGTGGTCACCCATCCATTTTATCCTCATTATCATCCTTGGACTAGATGTTATAAAAAAAGAATCTTATTAATATTCTAATATATCACCCATCACTTTTCCTTATCAAGTTCCTTTTCATACCTAGCACTCATATAAGCACCATTTTAATAGTATAAAAGGTATTTGATCACATAACTCCTTTTAATTCTTAGTATATTGGAATATTGTAAGGGTTTGTATTTTAGTAATTCTTAGTCATTCCAAAAAATCACCACATCACCTTCTTTGACCACTAGTAGATTTGATTTATAGATTGAGTTAGTATTAAAAAAATTCACATCACCTATCACACCTCATCACATCTCTCTTTACCTCATCAAAAATGGTGGTCCAAACCCATTCCAAACTCAAGATAGGATAAGTTTCCAGCCAAGATAATGATCCATTGGGGAATCTAGGTGATCTAACTTAGGATCATGATGATACACATAGTGATATGCATACCCTAGGAGGAGAAGACAATTGATTCCATCCTCTCCATAATGATGAGTTTAGGAATATAATTTACTATTACCTTTATGAAAACTATGAACAAGTTCTATCTTAAACCATTAAAATGGGGGTATACTACCCTCAAACTTTGATTGTATCTTTCTACAACACATAGTCTACCCCTCCACTCGACCTAATACACCATGTCAAAATACACACACTAATAAAATAACCAAAGAAGAGGAAGGTGTGGACCAAGAATTTTAAGAAGAGTAATGACCGAAACCTCTTTTAAATAACCATATTGAGGCTAATAGGAGGCAAACTATATTAGAAAACTAACTATATCAACTTACACAAGAAATAAACATTTTATTCCATGCAGAAAATCAATGGCCATCATCCTCATGTCAAAATATCAATAACACCCATAGACCCCATAATAGTCATTATCAAACCTATAATCACTTTGGAGACTCCACATTCACACAAGAATGTAAAGTGATGAAGGAGACTCTCCAACTAAATGATCCATACTCACAAGAAATGAAATACAAATATGAAGATTTTTTCTCTTCTCCCTTGGATATGAGTATACTAAAAATATATTTCCCACCCCATTTCAAGGTAACTAATTTTGAAAAATACATAGGAAAAGGTGATTCCTGAGATCACATACAAGAGTTCTATGTGGCTTCTCATACAGTATCATATGAAGATGCCTATCTATTGAGACTTTTCCCAAAAAACTTTCTGGACCAGCCCTAGAATGGTTCATGCAACTATAAAAGGGGTTTATATCTAGCTTTGGGGAATTAACTAAATAATTTTCTAGACATTTTTCATTTATTATTGAACATGATGTCTCTATCATAGACCTATATAACACTAAACAGAGATGTGGGGAATGCTTGACATCTTTCTTGCAATGATGGACAATCTTAGAAAGCTACCTTTAATGCATAGTACCTAAAAAGGAACTAGCCAAAATATTTGTTGACAATCTTAATCTTGAGATAAAATATCAGTTAAAATTCTAATGTACTAAAACTTTTGATGAAATAATTAAAAATATGATGCAAATTGAAATATCACTTTTTGATAAAGGGATAATTAAATTATATTCTTTAAATTAACATATTCAAAATCAATATAATTACTTTTCAAGCAAGTCAAAAATCTTCAAAAACAATAAGAATGTTGTGGGAGATGGGAGTATAGATTCTAAATAGTAGCATGTTCAAATAGTACAAAAGAGGAATCCTCTAGAAAATATAATGTTTCCTCTCTTCACATTCCATGAGGTAAACCAAAGCCTCAAACTATAAAAAGGCCTCTCACTAATTTGGGATTACCCATCAAAATAATCCTTGGATAAATAATTTCTACTAATATGTTCACTCTTCCTGAAACTAGACCTTTAAATGAATGTCAACCTCAACATGATTGGTACCATGAGGATGAATTATTTAAATATCATAGAGTTAAAGGTTATGACATATAATGATGTATGCAATTAAATCACAATATTCAAGACCTAATTAAAAGAGGTGATATTTAAATAAAATGTGAGAGTACTTCAAATAAATCTAAGAATGAATAGTTAGGCACTTATCAAGAACCCTTACCTAAGCATGATCATATAAATATGAAAAAACCAAGGGATCAGGGTTAGACCTCCTCTTCCAATTTCACTAACTATCATGCCATGCCATAAGACTATGTCAAAACCATCAAAGTTTGTATCCCCCAAGATCTCACTCCACCATCAACCACCATATTAAAAATCAATTGTGCCATTGTTGATTATGTGGTTACTACTAGATGTAGAAAAACCATAGTTATTAGGGCACCACCTAAGGACCCATGAAATTATACAAATCAAAAGGGGAATATATCTAATAAATTTTAAGTATCCTCCAATAAATCTTATTATATTATTCAAAAACCAGAAAAGATACCTACTCAAATTTCATTAAAGGAACTTCTAAAAACATCCCCTCTACATCAAGAGATACTCAATCAAGTTTTGAATGACTTTAAGGTCCATATTGATATAGACACCAATCAATTTCAAGATTTAGTTGGAAATTTTTCCCCTTCTCAACAAATTTGTTTTGGTTCCTGGGACATGCTTCCTATTGGCCCCCATCGTAACTATCCATTATTCATAGAAGTCTCCATATCTAATCATCACATTCTTTTGGTACTCATAGATGGAGGGTCTACATTAAATATATATAATCTAGATTTATTTAAAAAACTAAGGTATTATAAGTATTCATTAGGGATCACTTTGATTATGATAAAATCATATGATGAAAATAAATGGCCATCCACAAGAACTATCTGCCTTCCCATTATCATGGGACCTGTGGTACATCAAACCTTACTCCATGTTACGGATGTTGATTTACCATATAACATGTTGTTAGGTCACCCTTGGATCTCAGATTCAAGTTATCCCATCTATATTACATTATAAATTCCCCCACTTAGGCATATAATTCAACATTCCTAGGGAAATTGATTATTTTTATAGTTTCCAAACGGACCAATCCCAATCATATCATTTTCCTAGCCTAGATAATTCCATCTTAAGAAAAATAATTGATAATTATATATGACTTGATAATATCAAGTATGCTTCAACTCCACTACCTAAAATCACTCATTTAAAAATCACATCTATAGGTTACAAGGAGTATGAATATAAAACCTTTTATGTGACTTACCGCTTTCCCCATGTAGTTATAGGTCCCTGGCTATGTAGAAGACCAATCATGTCAAATATCAATTTTAACCAATGACCTTTTTTAGTGCAAGACTATTATCCTAAGAATATATTGATGAATCAAGTGAATCATGGCTTATTTTAGAAGATGAGGCTCTACATCTCCTAGAATGAGATACCCCTGTATCCAAAAAATGTTACAAAACATACATTATCAATGGAAAGGACTAGGGAGACATGAAAAAGGTATTATTGAACACATATAAATTCAATAATGTCCACAATATCTTGGTTTAAGGTACAAATTATTAGATGATGACTTAAATAATATTATTGTGGATACTACTTTGGTCTGTGAGGAGTCTCTCTCTAATGACCAAAAAAAAAAAAAATCCATTTATAGCCACTTTGAGGAGCTTGATGCCATAAATATTTTCATTAAAACCATCATTTATAAAATAAACATATCCATTCATTATCCCTATTTAATTGACTAGGATCAATATCAAGATTTATCCTTTAATACATTTTCAAATGATGAGGCAATCTTAGAATTTTTGGGAGCTTGAGATTTTATGCCTTCTAACGATCATAAGAAGGGATTTTTTATAGATATTTTTAAATTATATTATTTTAGTGACCAATATCAACCCCTTAAACAAAGTGCATAAGAGTAGTCTGAATAAGAAGAGCCATTCCCAATCCTAAGAGAATTTCCCCATGATTCAGCTAAATAAGAAGATTACACTGAAATAGATATAGAACTCCTAGATGGTTTCACTTCAAAAAATTACATATAAATCATTACCCCCTTATATCTAAGATAAATCACCCTCACTCATTCAATAGGTGATTTAAGTTAACATTATAATGAAATAAAATCCAAAAATCATCAAACTAGGGGCAATTCTAACACTTGAGGAGCCTTAGATTATTATTGAGCTACTTAAGGAGTTCATATATATTTTTACATGGTGTTATGATGACATGCCTAGGATTGAATTATCCTTAGTAGTACATAATTCATTGTGCACCCTAATTCTATACCAAATAATCAAAAATTATGAAAGATGCACCCTAAAAGTGGCCTTATTAGTTAAGGAGGAGTTACAAAAAAAATTGGAAGTAGAATTTTCAACTGACCCATCGATTATTGTAATTGGATCTCTAATATAGTTCCCATCACTAAGCCACAAGGAGGGATTCATAGTTTTAAAAACTTATGATAGATTAATAACTCATGTCCCAAATATAAATTCTTTCTTTTGAATATTGATGTGATCATGGATTCAACAATAGGTTATGTAATGTTATCTCTCATAGATGGTTTTTCAAGCTACAATCAAATCAAAATCACACCTAAAGATCAACATAAAATGGATGCTATCACTTCATGGGTAACATTAAGCTATCAAGTCATGTACTTTAGTCTCAAATATTCTAGTGCTACTTATCAATGGGAAATGACAATTATTTTCCATGATATAGTTGAAGATTATGTGGATGATATCCTAGGGAAGTTTAGACTCTTATCAGAGCATCATGAAGTATTAAGAAGAATATTTGAGTGGCTAAAATAGTATAAATTTAGATTAAATCCCAAGAAATGTGTGTTTTATGTTACCTCAGCAATGTTATTGGAATTCATAGTTTCTAGGAGAAGCATCGAAGTGGACCCATCCAAAATTAAATAAATAATGGAAATGCCTCCTTATAATATAAATTAACTTAGGATTATTTATGGAAAGTTTCAATCCATTTAATAATTCATCTCTCAACTCATAGATAAATTCCACCCCTTTACTCATCTCTTAAATAAGGGGACCACTTTTAATTAGAACACTTAATGCCAATAGGCCTTCAATAATCTCAAGTAGTATTTGGAAAATCCACCTATGTTATCACCCCATATCATGGGAAGGTCCTTGTTCTTATATATTTAAGAAACTTTATGTGTGATAGGTGACCTAATTTCACCACACAATGATGATGGAAAGGAATAATAAATCTATTATCTTGGTCACACTTTAATATCTTATGAGCTAAACTATACTCCTATTGAAAAATCATGTTTAGCCATGTTATTTAACTCATATAAACTTTGGAATTATATGATTAAAAATCAATTCCAAATCATTACTAAATTTGATCCTCTCAAATATTTAATATCAAAATCATCCCTCATGGGATGAATGGCCAAGTGGATTATGTTACTCAGTGAATTTGATATTGGATATGTTCATAAAAAGGCCATTAAGGGACAAGTGATAGTGTATCAACTAGTAGAAGTACCTCTTGAAGCAACAAATTCTCTTATTATAACCTTCCTAGATGAATGTATAATGAGAACTTCAGAATCTAATGGCTGGAAGTTATATTTTGATGGATTTTTACCATGCATTTATTAGGAGTGAGCATCCTTCTCATCACCCCATAAGTTTAAGGCCTTCATCCATAATACTTCCCATTACATAATACTTGGTATAATAATCTATTAAAAAGGATATGATGAGACTTTATTAAGATGTCTAACCTTGAAAGAGGCTTATCTCACGATCAAGGAGGTCCACAATGGTATTTGTGGTGGTCATATTAGTGAAATGGCCTTGGCCAGGAAATTTCTTCGGATTAGGTATTATTGGCCTACCATGGAACATGATACCTTATAGTATATGTAAAAATGTATAGCTTGTCAAAAACACAATAATCTTATCCATGTACTCGTACAAGAATTACAACCTATTATGAGTCTTTAGCCATTATCTATAGAGGTATTTGATTTTATTGTCAAGATAAATCCTATGTCTTCTAATGGACATAAATTCATTATTATTTGTACAAAATATTTCACTAAATGGGTAGAAGAAATGTCTCTTACCTATATTACAGGTCTTCAAATTTCTAAATTCATCCTAAATCGGATCATTTGCCATTTTGGAATTCCTACCAACATCATATCTAACAACTTCAAGTCCTTAAAAAATTAAGAAGATGAGGCCTTATGCTAGTGATATCACATCAAGCATTATTTTTATTCTCTTTACTACCCCAAAATAAATAGACAGGCTGAAGTAACCAATAACACCCTTATCAAGATTCTCAAGAAAATAATAAATGATGCATGTAGGAATTGACATTTGCAACTATGTCTTATACTTTGGTATTATCACAAAAGTATTTGAACACCTACTCGGGCCACTCCATATGATTTAGTATATGGGACTGAAGTTATTATTCTTGTGGAAGTGGAACATCCCTCCTTGTAAATCTCATTACAAGGCATTATAATTGATCATGATTTTCAACAAGAAAGGATAAAATAATTGGAGATTATTGATGAAAAATTTCAAAGGGAATTTAAAACCTTAAGGGCATATTATAACATATTAAAAGGCTAATACCATCAGAATATCCAGTCTAGAGAGTTTGAGGTTAGTTATCTAGTCCTAAAAGAAAATTAGAAAATACCAATGTAGACAAAAATAAGAAACAAAAATTTGAAGCCAATTGGCTTAGGCCCTATATAATAGTTACAAAGTTCAGATATGGAGTCTAAAATTTAGATACATTTAAATGGTGAAGAGATTTATGATTGAATTAATATAATGAATCTAAAACATTTATACACTTTATAGGCTCCACCTTACCTCTATCATAGGTCCCTAATCTAGGCAGCATACCCTTTTTCCATTCTATCATTCTCTTCCAATTCTATTATATTTTATCATCCCTAACAGTAGTATTAATAGTGGGCAACCATTATAGGTTTTATAAAATAAATAGGAGATAGATATTTCTTTTAAATAGGAAGGAAGTCATTGCTTGTTGGGTAACATGGATGTTTATTAGAAAGTCCTTTGGAGTATCTTATCTATATTTATCATGTATCTCTATCCAATCAAATTACATCCTTGTATCTTTCCCCTATCCTATAACCCCATCATATCCAAATTAATAAGTGTATATCCTTTTAGAATCAAGATAACCCTATCCTATTTTCCCCTTGCTATCTTAAAACCATGGTTCACATCTTCCCACTAACCTTATCACTGTGGAAAGGTCAAGAAAAGGTTTTGCTTTGGGAATTCACATATATTTTGAAAATAAATATGAATTGATCACCCTAAACCCATAAATAAATACTTTTGGATTTGGTTGGAATCTTGTTCTAAAATATAATAGTTGTTAGACACTACATACCCCATTGTATATCCCCTTACCATCATTTGCCACATTTTTTGTAATCATTTTATCATCACCTCATTGTCCCTTTGAATATCCTTGTAATTATCCCTATATTTAGTCTATGTTATCTTATGATTTTTTTGTGTGAATGTGTGTATATTTTGAGTGTGTGTGGTTGTTTAGTTAATCATGTACATATTAATCACATCATCTTTTTTATTTGAATACTCTTGTTATCATTTTGGGTATATTTTATCTTGTTAAATTTTAAGGGAATAAGGATGGTATAGGTGACCCCTAAAATTAATTTGGGTAAGGTAACTTTCAAAAATATTTCCCTCATGTTCTATATATTTAATGCCATTTGACTCTTCTCATGTCATTTGGCACATATTTGTCTACCAGTGCAATATTAAAAAGTATTGTATATGTTACTAATGGATTCCAACTTATACACCAATCCCATTTACCACAAACCTATCAACATCACCTTCCTATCTAACCTATCCTTATCTCATCTAAACCTAATCATCCCCCATCCTATCTTGATCGTACCTCCATGGTGCAAAAGGATTCCTACATGAACCTAAATTGTGATACATAGTGAATTAAAAAGGATTAATCTTTTTATTATCATAGTGATTTACATTTCATTATAGAGATTTTCATGCAATATGTCATTTATATAAAGATTTACATGTTATATGATATGTTCCATATATCATTTATGATGATCTTATAATAATCACATCATGTGCATACTCAAACATGTACATTAATCAACATCACATCCAAATGACATCCATCAATTCATTATAAAACAATGTCTATATCTAACATCATTACATCATAATCATCTCTCATCATCTACATCATACACATAATCACATAATCATTCGTGTATGCATCATTAATCTCATAAGATCACAACCATATAAATCCATCACATTGCCTCATATAACATCATATACAATAAAATAACATACAAGTCCATCACATCACATCCAACATCATACATCTAACTAACATATATCTAATCACATAATAAGTAAACTCATCATATAACCAAATGTAAATGTGTTCATCACATCCATATAATCACATCATAATGAGATCCATAATCAATCCATATCATAATACATATAATGCATCACATCATCCAAAATCACACACACACACACACACACACACACACACACACACACACACACACACACACACACACACACACACACACACACACACACACACACACACACACACACACACACACACACACACACACACACACACACACACACACACACACACACACACACACACACACACACACACACACACACACACACACAAACACGCATGCACACACACACACAACAATAATCCACATCAATTCCATGTTAAAAAATAGATACAATACATGGGCCCATGGGGCAAGAATGTGCTACAATAAAAAACTTGTCTCTACATATTTGCCTCAATCATGGATGCAGTCCTAGTGGTCCTCTCAGTGGTTGATGCACTGAATGAGAAGAGATAGACCTAAAATAAGTTGCATTATAACCTAGTGGTACTAATCCCTTGTAACACACTCAATCATCACCATATCAATGTCTTTAGCCTTCTCAACCACCTTTACTTCTCCCATCAGACTCTGAATTTGTGCTTACATCTAGGTAAAATGACCCTGATACCCTATAATTTGTGCATCTCAACTATGGATTTGTCTATGTAATGTGACTATTTATACCTACAACCATATAACCTACCCATATAAACCAATCACCTTTGCATGTGTCTGGGCCAACTACTCATCTCTCTATGCCATCTAGGCCTGTAACTATGCTTGTAGTTGATCCCTCTCCTGAGTGGTCCCAATAATCTCTACAAGGTGAGCCTAAATCTCCATCTATAGTCATGTAAGTAAAGATCTCTCATCCTATGGTAAAGGTTGTTGTGAGGGTCCTACACCATCTCTACCCCCACTACCCCTAGCTTATGTACCAACCTATACCTGTGCCTAATCTAAGGACCCACTCCCCCTAATCTGCTTTATTGATACTACTTGAGTTCCATCTCCTCTATCCACATACATTGAATCCCCATATTTCTCATCCTAGCCATCTTGTACTAGGACTTGCATCTTCCTCTTATTTAATATTGATCATGCCTAAATTATTCTCCTAACTACCCCTCATCATGTTAAAACCTTGTGTTAAATCATGCTATATAAACTGCTATAACAACTATATTAGGGATAAGAGTTTGAAAATCCCAAGGGATAGGGGAAATGTTATCATAATATATCCATGCCTAGTCCTTATCTACTAGCCTATCCCACCAGGACCTTTCCCACTCACTCCTCAAAAATAGATTATCCTCTTTAGGAATATCCTGTATAAAATGAAATTTCCTCTACACATGATTAGGCTTGTATCACTCTATCATAAAATGTCTATGGCCTATCAATTTGCACTCAATCAACATATATCTTGTCACCATGGCCTCATCATCTAAAATAAACTATAATCCCCTGTATGGCATCCATGTAATGCTCTCTAGACACAAGCTATCAAATGCTTGATGATAAAATCTCATCTCATGAGCATGGCCCCTCTACACTCCCTGGTAAAATGTACCACCTAAATACCTTGGGCTATTAAGGCTCCCTCACTATTAAGGTACCCATAATTTGATAGATTATAATATTTTCTTAACTCTAGCTATGAAATAATAGGGATGGTCCTAAGATTTTTTCTCCTCTATATTCTTCAAAGTGAAGCTCATAGTATAAATGGGCCAATACCATTAGATCCCAAGAAAAAACTCTAAAATATTGAATCATATCTACTATGACATCCCCCAAGCCTAGGTGAAACCACTAGCTAATCTTGTTCAATAGGAGTATGATAGTAACAAGAGACATAACCAAAAGATTTAGGTGATCAATGGTCCCCTTTTTAATGCATATATCTATATCTAACTATCTATCATGAACTCCCATCCATAATCTGCTTGCTAGTCTCTATAGAGTAACATTGAGTGTATGGGTCCTCTAGTAGATCCTATCTCTTAGCATTAGAAGGTGAATAATATGATACACATCCTCAAGAGTCAATATCATCTCACTTATGACAAAGTGGAATGTCCTAGTCTCAGAATGTTAGTGCTCCACTAATACTGTGATTAGGTCCTGATCAATATGCACCACTCACATCATTGTAATATAATGAACTCCTATCATCTCTAGGACTCTATATTATACATCAATCAATATGTACATCTCATGTAACACCTTAATTCTATGGAGCTATGAATCCATCAAACCTATGTCCTCCTACACCAATCATCATCAACCTATTACTACTCCCATCACAGATCAACTCCCTTATCCATAACCCTAATTTCATTCCCCATCATTCATACCAAATAATGTCACCCCTATTATCACCCTATCCACCCTAAAATCACCTTCTCTCACCCTCTACTTGCACTAACCACATATAAAAGCATCTTAATTACCTAAAAAATTACCCTTCCTACCTTATCTAACCTTATAAGCCCCTTCCCCTTCACACTAACATCTAACTAACCTCATCAACCCTAATCCAAACCTTAACATCAATTAATTACATCTAACAACACCTTAATTATATATAACATACCCCTAAATCACTTAAGCCTATCTCATTATCATTTCCATATAACATGCCTAAGACCATCCCTATCCCTTAACCTTTTCTCCTAGCCTTGGCAAAACCACAACTTGTGGGCTTGCCCTAAGCCATGATATTAACAAGACCTCTATTCATGACCCATGGTTTTACCTAACCACATGGTTACACAAAACCATGATTATTTAATTCATGATATCAAAAAATCATGAGTCTAAACTTGTGGTATTGTAATACCATAACTCTAGACTTATAATATTAGAATATTACATTTCCCTATCCAAATATGCAATTCATGACTATAATGTTGTGACTAAGGGTGCTGTCCTTAGTCATGATATTGCTCTGGTGACATGAATAACATAATTTATACCATAAATATAAAAAAATAAATTAAAAATTGATGAAAATATGAATAATAGGGTTTCCTACTCATTTATGGTCCAACCTCTGTAACTCTCTAAAAGTCCAAAACTTATTCACCACAATGGGAAGCTCAAGGAAGTTAGTCCATGGTTTTTATCCAATAGTCAATTTTCACAAGAGATAAAATCTTAAATGACTCTATTTTTTTCTATTTTATCCTATTTAAATCACCCCAAACCACCCTTTTACCTCCCCATATATACCTAATTTCCCTCTTCTAAAAAATCCTACATCCAATCCCATCAAATTATTCCAATTCCCTAATTAGTCATGTTTTATCATCTCTAATGTCATCTATAGATTTTCCATTTCCCCATTATCCACTAATATTTAATCATAAATACATTATCCTAAATTATCCTAAGACTATGTAAGAAGAACATGGTCCCACTTTTGTGCCTAGGGATAGCTCAAACATCATCAACCCCTCATCCTCATCCCATCACTAGACTAGTCACTTGAAAATCACACATTATTTTAAGCTATGTATCTTATAAAAATTGTCTCTTTATCATTAATTAATAACTTTTATCCCATTTATAAGCTTTCACACCCTCCATATCATGTGTCCTTTTTATGATAATTATCATAGTCTTGTATCCATCTCATTTCTTTTAATTCTTGAATAATGTCTTCATCTTAGGAAATTACTTTTATCAATCAAACTCCTTTCTAGATATTGGTTATTTGTCTAGAACCCATCTCTAACTTGAGCCACTTTATCCCATTATATATGAACTTGGAACATCTCAACCATATATATGTCATTACTTGGGGCATCCCTACCCCATTTTATCATCTATGTCTTATCCCACCCATTGAACTTCTATTTGAGTGACCATACAAGTTAATTCTCCTTGTATGCTCCCTCAAGGGGGAATAATATCTACTAATACCAAACTAAAACCATATAACATTGATTCACAAAATTATTATGGTCCTTATACTTCACTCCACTCATAATTCCCTTTCAAATAGGGGCAAAATGTATGCACTGAAATCTTTTCACCCCACTAATTACACTAATTTTGTTATTTTAGCCTATAACTACATTTCCTAGTTAATTAAATAATATACCATTACCTATTTCATACATCCTAAAAAAATTATTACATCCCATAACCAATTAATCCTCTTCATAAATATACTAATAAAACCCATTTACCTACTAACGTACTCCCTAAACCACTTGCCAATTTAAAAATACAATTTATTCTACCTACCCATCTATCACCCTATTCCTAAACCCCTAAACCCTAATAAGATATTAATATAATTTGAGGATTATATAATATCCTCCATTTTATCCCCTTTTCCTCTATACTTTTCCATTCTAGATATATCCATGGAATTTTAGATTCCTTGGAAATATATTAGACATTGATCTCAATGGATCAAAATTAAATTTAAGCCATGGATTTATCCCTCTACTCCATATATAAATAAGCCACATATTACATGAAAAATAAATTGAAATTTTATAATTTATAGCCATATTTTTATCCCTAACTAACCTTATTTCATCTATCAAAATCCACTATCAAGTACAACTGCCCATTAGAAACCATTATCAAATATCAAACAAGAAATCTAACATCCATAATTTTTTCATCAAGCATCCATTAGGAATTCTTGGAGAGGATTTATAAAGAGGTAAAATTATTGTAATATTTCTCCCAAAAAATTTATTATCTCTTATATTCCTTCTTATTGATGTGTTTAGATTTTAGGTTTTTATTTGTAAACATTGTAGTAAAAGGTGAATCTAGAATTTAGGCTACAATTCAAATATGCACCACTTCACACACTTAGATAATAAGTTTATGATATAAAAAATATATTATAAATGTTTATTTAAAGGCAAATACAATATTCAAACCAATAGGGATTCACCATACTAGGTTCAAATTCTATTATAAAGCTAAAAAGGCCTATATTTATAGAGCATAAGAGAGGAGAAAAAAGAATAGAAGTGGAAGGGTCATAAGGAAAATTGTAAAAATATAATAAATAATTAAATTTCAAGAGAATGAAATGTGAAAATAGGTCTTTAAGTTCTCATGGATAAGTGTCCACAAGATATTCATCATTCTCCTTCAAGTTGGCATAGAGACTTTAAATATCCGTCTTGAAATTGCCTTTTAGTGATGAGATCAATTTAATACTCTAAAACACATTAGTAATCCTTGAAGAATATGAAATATCTTAGGAAGGTTGTAAATTTTTTTTGATATTCATCAAATACCCCCTAACTAATAACCTTCCTATTGACACTTGTATTCATTATCTGTAGTCACTTACTAGCCCTCTTGGATTCAATATTCATATTTATCATCAAGGTGACTAGAAGTTGATCAAGGAAATATATGAAAGAGTTTTTATGACATATTAAAATTACCTTTATCTTATAATCCATTAGTTATATGTCAAAAATATCCAATATTGAACCTCTCATTTTCTCACTAGGTAGTTACTTTGTCTTTTCACTATCTTTCCAAGACTACATATAATGAATTGTGTAGTAGGGAGATTATCATGAACAAATATAATGAGAATTGAGTTTGATAATTTGTAAAATTTATCTGTAGACCTCCATCAATGGCTCTCACTTGTCTATTCTCATATGTACCTATTAAACCCAGGGTTAATTTGAACGGTGAATATTTGTTAATTCATGAATATTCCATTTTTAGGCTTTTAGTTTTGGCAAATTTTTAGGGTTGGTAAATGGGACTAGATTTCCAAAATTTTACGCATATATATTTTTTAGAGGTTATCACATGAACCTCTATATTAATATATAATATTACACCTAAATTCACCATATATATAGTAGATCCCCTGAGATACTATCCAAGACAATAAAAAGAACCAAAACTAGAGGAACATAGAATTGAATGACAATAGAGAATGAATAAAATGAATGATAGTGCCAAATAACAAGCCATATGAGGAAAAAATAATTTATTGATAGAGCCAAACAATAGTGCTAGATGCTAGAGTTGAATAAGAGGTTTGAATGATATATTCAAATGCCAAAACCAAATGACAGAGCCAAATGATAGACCTAAATGATAGAGCTAAATGACAACTAAATGCTAGAGTTGAATGACATAGTCGAATGACACAATAAAATAACATATTTGATTTATTTTATTGAATGATGGATCTGAATGGTAGATATGAATTGTAGAGTTGATTGGTTATACTGGGTGACAAAGCTGAATATCAGATCTAGAATCTAGTGATGAACGACAAGCTAGGTGACATAGCTAAATGGTAGAAAAAAAATAGATCTAAAAAATAAAATTGGTAAACTAGAGCCAAAACCCTTTTATCAGATGATAATACTAAATGGGTTATGGGAGTATCAAATGATAAAGCCAAAAATCATAGTCCATCATGGCATTTGGTGTGAATGGTAAAAAAATAGGCCAATCATCAAGGAAATCATCCATATTATCTTATTTTAAATATCCAACCGAAAATTCCACATAATTAAAATACACTCAAAATATAGGTATTTTTTTAAATTTGTCATAAATTTTAATTCAACTTTTTAATAATATTAAAATAATTTTACATGTAGAAATCCCCACTATTATCTCACAAGAAAGAATCAACCAAAATAACATATCACCCCCTAAAGTTTTTTTTGGTGATAATAGTGACCACTTGAAGATGCTCCTCTAGTTTTTGATGAAAATGATAATGACACTCAAGTGGTAGAAGAGATTAGTGGCTCTTATTAAACACAAAATTTAAGTAAAACTTCCATTGAAAAATACTCCCAAAGGAAGAGAAATAGATGGACAATTGGAAGGTCCTTTAAGGTGGACTAGGGAACAAAATTTCCCTTCATAAAACCTGTAGAGCCTAAAAATGTTGATGATACTCCAAAATAATGAAAATGTATAATATGTAGTTGGAAACTAGGAAAAGAATAAAGAGTGCAATTAAAATTGGACATGATTGAGAAACATTATGGAAAATTATATTAGACAATGAAACAACCAGTTGGATTGATAATAATAACACATAGGTGTAAAACTACAAAAGAATACATGCATGTAAGATATGCACAAGAGTATAAAAATGATAAGAAACATCAAAAACATATTATGGAGAAATGGGGAATAATTGAATAAATATTTTAAAAAGTCAAGAAATCCAATCTAAAGGTGAAATACATACAGCTCTCTACTATATACCATATTCTAGAAAAAGGTAGACCTATGTCTAATTTTTTATATTATAAATTTTTTTTTAAACATAATGTATTTCTAGATATTCCACAATCACATTGGTCAAATATTAGTGCTTTGCAAATGTAAAAATGTCTAGCAATGGTTGAGATTGAAGATTTTAAAGAAAGTGTTAAGAGATCAATATTTATCTCACTATCCATTGATGAGGTCATAATAATTGACAACACAACCTAGGTTTGCATTAATTTGTATACTTTTGAAATTTATTCAAGGAAACCTCATCTACTATTAGTTCATAAAATGGTAAAAAATTGCAATACAAAAAATCTTCCCAAATTGGTTGTATCTAATTTGAAAGATAAATATGGAATGGATGATTATGTAATAACTATGAAGATGGTGTATGTTGGGGCTGATGGTGCATTATTTATGCATGGACATAAAAATGGTTTGTGTGTTTGGATGAAAATAATAGTTACCACATATATGATTCTAATTAATTTCATGTCTCATAGGATGAATCTTGCATACAAAATGGTTAATAAATTTACTAATGTGGCCAAAGGGGAGAAGCTCATTTATGACCTACATTCTTATATGTCAAGCAGTCTAAAAATAATAATAGAGTTCCAAAAAATTTCAATAGGAGTGATTGATGGTAAGAAACTATTTAAATATGTTGATAGAAGGTGGATTTATATGTATGAACCAACATGCTGAATTTTTGAAGAATATCCATCATTATTAGGTTTTATGTATAAATATCATAGAGAAATTGACAAGGCAAAAGATTTTTTATATCACTTAACAGATTTGTAAACACTATTGAATTTATGTGAAATCATTCCAATTTTGAAGGAAATTAATTGTATAATGAAACATGCTCAATATAGGTCCATTTATATTGTCGACTTCATACGACTGAGAAAATAAGTATATTAATCTCTAGACATACTATACACTTTGAATGAAATGTTTCAACACCTTATTTTTAGTAGTTAGTAATGTTTGACTAATTTAAACAACCCTAATAGTTATTTGAAGTTAAATATAAATTATCATCTTTGTGTCATTATTAATTGAAAGGAGATTCCAAATCACACTTTTTATAAAAGACCTAATCTTATGGGAGTTGAATATGAAGAACTACCTATAACACGTATTCTGTATGACACTATTCTATCTAAAACCCATATGAAACTAAGTAGAGTTTCCTAAAAATTATATATGGAGATCAAATATAGTTTTCAAATGGATGATTTGTTTGAGGCCATGGTAGTTGTGAATCCCATTTTCTAGAACAATAATAATAGTCAAAAGATGGTTAGCAATTTATTTCACAAACACATGTGCTATATTGTAATGCATTTTGGTAAATATATAGAGGTGAAAAGGGTATAAATTAAAGGTATTTTTGGAAAATATTTAATGACATCCCAATTTACCCATTTTGGAATTACAATGTTTGAACAATGTCATCTTCTAAGCGAACCAACAGAGAATTGGGAAATTACAAGACTATGGAAAAAATTATCCTAGTAATATACTGTGAAAAGTCTAAGTGAATATTGCTGATTATATGAGATCTATTAAACAATTATTTTTTTCTTAGTGGAATATGAAATATTATTCAATGAATTATTGTTCATAAAGTCAAAACTTTGAAATAGATTGGATAGAAATTTAGAAACCTATTTGAGATTATATGTTTCATGTTATGCAGTGGATATGTTTCCTTATGAAAGAGCTATGGAAACATGTAATTCTATAACTAAAATAAGAATCATCATAAATATAGTGAAAAATAAAGATGATGTAAATAATAATACTAAAAATGGCACTAACACGGTAGATGCAAATGTCACTGTCGAGATAAGGTTTGTGTAGGATTGTTTCAACTACTAGACTATTAGTTTTGAGTTTCTAAATTTAAAATTCATATAAATTTATAATTTGTTTATAGATACTAAAATTAAATGTATTCATGTTTTAATTTATATAATTTTTTAAGTACTTATCAAGTTTTCACATCTTTATCATAAGATGCAATAATTATTATACATTTTCTAAAAATCATTTCCTTGTTTGTTGCTACGTGTTAAATGTAAAAGATTAATATAGTGTGATTGTGTTAGGGGGAACATTTTAGGTTAATATGGTTCTTTTATATTTATTTATTTGATACGTAATTATCATAGATATATTTTTTTACTACATATGTGATGTTTTTATTGTGCCTTCATAGTATGCCATATGTGTCTATAATGTGTTTGATGTTCTTATTATGTGTTTCATTTGGACTACTTGCATTACGTTATGTGGCTTAAATGTACTCATTTTTTACTTCATATAATTATTTTTAAGTAATTTTCACATTTTTATCATAAGATGAAAAAATTATTATACATTTTCAATTATTCAAAAACTATAATAATTATGTCAATTCCAATTCACTTTCATGAGGATATTTAAAAACCTATCCAATTGTTTAGAGTCCTTAAAACTAATTATTCTCACAATAGATGTGATAAAATAAAATATAAAATTTTAATCAAATATCAATGACTATGAAGGATGTTCATGCCATATAGGATACCTATTCATATATTTGTAAAGACCTTACCTCTTTTTTATACCAATTTTCATATGAATAAAACACATTTAATCAATCCTTATCTATCTAAACATCCTCTTAACATTAAACAAACCGTTAACCTATTCTATAGTGCATGATCACAATCAATCATGCATATTTTTAACCTTTATGAATGTTTATTATTACTAACTATCATAAATTACAATATTATCTTCAACACATACCTCTACTAAACATGAATGTGTTTTTCTAATGTCCTCAAATGCATCTCAAATCTTGGTTTACTAAAGAAACAATCCAAATATAATAAAAAATAGACCTTCCACATAAAATAACTTACTCTTTTATCATAACATGTAATAACTATTATATGTTTTTTGAAATGCATTTCTATGTTTCTTGCTAAGTGATGACTACATTAGATTAATATATTATGATTATGTTAGGGGAAACATTGTCTAAAAGAATATGTTGACATTAACACATTTATATTGAGATGTGAGTTTCACAAGTGCATCACAAATATAAAAAGGGGGCATAACACCATACAAGTTTAAAACATCATTAAATTAAAATTGTAATCTATGTGGATCATATAGTAATTAAAACTCAATAAATTGATCAATGCATCTACAAACTTGAAATTGTCATTCATAATATATATTTTAAAGTAAAGAATTGTTTGAAAAAATATATAAAAAATTATCAACTACTTAGGTGCCTCTATTTTCCTTCAATATCCCTACCTTTTCAAGATCCAAAGTTGAAACATTAAGATGATAAAGATTTTCACTATCTTATTTTCCAATATCTCTTACAAAAAGTAGACTTGGATTGATAATTATCTTCTACTTAAATAAGGCATGAGAATCCCATCCTTGCTCCTTAATTATTTTTCATAGTGTGTTTTTCTATTTATTCAAAATAACAAGCTTTTATTTGAATTGAATGAAAGTTAATAAACATTTTTATACATTTTTTACATGCACATTGAGGACCTTGGCTTCTTTTTTCAAGTTCTAATATTTTTCCTAGATTTTACAATGTAATGTAAATAGATGTGAACAAAAATAAGAATTCAATGAAATTTTATTAAAATTAATATACATTACCAAATATTTTTCCTTCTCTGCATTCACAATCACAACAAGGTTGGTGTCTTTCACCCATTTATTATAATATACCTAGGATTCCGCATTCAAATTTTCCAACCTATTAAGCATGATAGTCAACACATTATCATTATAACTATTATAAATAGTAACTAACCTAGATTTATCTTTTCCAAACAAATCATAAATCTTTTAAGGTTCCTATTTCACCAATGCAAATAAATTTTCTCGCTCAGAGTGGTTGTGATAATGAGCATTTATTTATTTTACCAATGTCTTCCCCTATATCTCCCACACACATTTTTTTAATTAATAAATTAATCCATACTAAGGGTTAGTTGTAATACTATATGCTACCAAATTTTTAAGTGGAAAATATGTATGACATCAAAAGATAGGATAACATTCTCTATTGGGGTTGAACTGTCTAGTGAACTATGTGAAGGTTCCTGCTGAGTAGTCACATGAACATGTGTTGTTTTTCCATAGATAATATCATGTGGATTGAAATAATTTATAAAATTATATCCAATTTAAAACCACATATATTCCTCATCATGTTTAATTTATGGAAAATAATTCAATCCATTCACACTTGATAAACTTCCAATAGAGAAAGAGGGAAATTGGTAACTGCTAATTGTAGTATTGTGGTTCATTGTGGGAGTTGTAATGAAATATCCTTACCCCTTTCATGAAATGAGTTAAGTGGTGCAGGTGGAAACATAATGTTCCTAAAAAATAGAGGATGGCCTAAAAAATGTAAGTTATTTTAGAAAATAAATCAATTGGAAAAATAAAGTTATATGCTAATTTGAAATTAAAAGTTTAATACTTATATTTGGAGACAATATATCCTCCAATATACATGGTGTATTATGAATGATAGGGGTGTTATGAGATTATACATTATGTAAAATTTTAGTCTAAAAAATTATAATAAAAAACCAACAAACAAAGAAAACAAAATATGCAACATAAAATACCTTCCATAGAGGGTCAAGAAGGCACAAGAGATGTTACTATTTGTTGCAGTGGTGGTTGTTCCACCATCTAAATTTTTGCTGAGTCAACTACAATAATAAAATAAATAACTAAAACAATGAACTTGAGTTTTGGAAATTAAAATCTCATTTGAAATTTTTAAATAGCAAACATGCATGCAGGGATGACACTGAAAAAACGTGTGGATTTTTCACAAGCCGATATGATTACAAGGATGATTTTACAGACTATAAATCTATAGATTTTTTAACTACATGTTATACTTTTGTCATGTCCCCTTTTTCATGGACATTGACAGAATTGATGATTAGCCTATTATACGACCTTCGTAGGCTAATAGGATGGATAGAGGGTCATAATGGAGCTTGGCTTGACTTTGATTCATAGAATTTCTACATTTGGTTTTCATTCAGGGTCTTTCAGACATGTTTGATTGATGCTCCTATTATTTAGGGATATTTGACATGCAGTGGAGCACCTTTATTTTGGTATGGTCATGTGTAGAATCACTCCCTGATTCACCTGCTTCGATCGGTTTGAGGATCCGACATATATTGAGGGAGATATTGATATTTGATTGATTTAATCAAATATTAATTATTTGGTCTCATTAATAATTAATTAATTAATTATTAATTATTTGGTCTAATTTTAAATTTGAAAACCCTAATGCTAATTTAAGAAACCCTAATTAGGGCAAGCATATCTTTTGAGGGTATAAGGGTTTCACATGGAGGCCATTATTGATTATGCTATTGATTATTGATATTGACTTTGAGAATTTCTTCTATGAAGACTGAGCCTAGGGTTCAAGGATTCCATTTGCATTGGAGAACGTTCCCTCTTCAGTGTGTGCAATTAAGAGGCTGTGGAATATCAGCTGATCTACTGCCAAAGTGTGAGATAGCTTCATCCAGAAGTTATCACAGAATTTTAGGTTTGAGAGATAACTTCACACAGAAGTTATCACAGATATTCCAGGTATTCCTTTATTCTTGTTTTGATTCAATAAATTATATAGCTAGAGATCTTCTGTGCTAGAAATGTATATTTCAGATCAAGGGTTGAAAACAGGGAAGTTGTGCTTAATTGGCGGTCGTACAAAGTCCGTACAGGTCCGTACTGATCCGCTTAAGAACCGACCTCGGCAGACGGAGGGTTGCAGTGACCGACATCGGTCGACTGAAGACTGACGTCGGTAGAAACGATCGACAGAGACTGATGTCGGTGAGATATCGACCGACGACGGCGACTGTGTGTCGACACAGAAGGGCCGAGACCTTCCAGAATTCAATTTTCACTACCAGTTTTGATAAGCTAGGGTTTTTAAGACTGTATTCCATATTTATATGCATGTGAAAGGACTGCAATTGTAATAGTTTAGAAGGACAAGTGATACAATCTGTAATTTGTTATTAAGAGACTATATTATTGTGATCATTCTGAATTTATTCAAAAGAAGTTATATCTTGTTCAGAGTTTTTTGTGTTGCTATATTTCCTGTTTTGGAGGGAATATCACAGTGGTATCAGAGCTTTTGTGCAGATAAGAGAGCCCCTAAGAGAGGGACATCACAGTGGTATCAGAGCTTTTGTGCAGATAAGAGAGCCCCTAAGAGAGGGACATCACAGTGGTATCAGAGCTAAATTCCTGCCATCCTGTTGGGCACATCAGAACTAATGTCTTGCCATCCTGTTGGGTAGTTCCAGGTTCAATTTGATTATCAGTATGGCTCTAAGAGGGGTCAAAGATTTGGAAGAATGCATGCACAATGCAAAGAAGAAATTAGATCATCCATTTCAGCAAGCAGATGACACTCTAAAAATTTTGGAGAAGTTGGACACTTATTTAGGCAAGGTTGAGCATTCAAATACTTATGAGATGCAAACAACGTTATTTCTAGCATTTGATTCGTTGGTGAAGCCTCGATTATTGAGACATCATGATGAGGTGGTAAGACTTGCAGCTCTCTCTTGCATTAGTGAAATGATGAGGATCATAGCTGGCTTTGATTTTCATGATGATCAGATTATGAGAGAGGTACTTTATGCCATGGTAAAAAGCTTTGAAAAGTTGGATAACATTAGAGACCCTCATTTCTCAAGGAGGGCAAAATTACTTGAAACATTTGCAAGGTATGGATTTGAAAACATTATGATGTTAGTAGGTTGTATTGGTGAAATTCGCATGATGTTTAAAATATTTTGGAATATTTTAGATGAGTTTCATTCTAGCAATATATTGGCATCAATGCACTCTATTATGTTCAAAATCTTGTTTGAGGAGGATAAAATTTCTAAACTTTTGGCAGAAGATTTATGGTATGTCTGGACAAAAGGGAGAAATGTCTCACCTAGAGCTTGTATGTGGTTAAAGAGTTTAATTAATAGGCCCAAGGATCGTAGTGCTTTTCCTATGACATGCAGCCACTTACATGATGAGTTTGACAGTCATGCTGATCCAGTACAGGGAGATATTAACACATCTTCAGGTAATGATTTATCTGCATTATCTTCACAGGTAGGAGTAGTTAAGGATGTTATGGATGAGCTTTGTCTTAAGGTAAGTTTAACTCAGGAGTTAGATAGTGAGGATGAGTCTGATGCTTGCATTCAGAGTGTGGAGGTGTACTCAGATGTTAGTACACTGAGTGTGGGTGATGAGTATGTTTCTATAGCTGCTTATGAGGAGCATGTTGATGAGGCTCACACACATATTCAAGACTTGGGAGTACCTAATTTTGAGGAGTTTGGGATACCAGTGGAGTCGAGTCTCTAGATTGATTCTTCTCACACATTTGACAGTGTGGTACAGTTAGTTGTGCCATAGTTACAGAGGGATCAGTTATGGGATGGATTAACACCATCTTTTGTAGATGGAATTTGCAGTTGCCCAGTACACAGTCTACAGTATCGACACATCCAGGGTAGTTGTGATTTCAGAGATTGGTTGAGTTGTGTTCACCAATTTGATTATGGGTTCCTCTTTGTTTTACTTCTGATGATATTGCAGGTACTCACATTGATTCACAGCAGTGCAGGGCATAACTACATTTGGGATCCAGGAGGATTGAGTGGTTCATTGTTATGAGATTGCTTGGGGACAAGCAATTTCAGGAGGGGCGGATTGTCATGTCCCCTTTTTCATGGACATTGATAGACTTGATGATTAGCCTATTATACGACCTTCGTAGGCTAATAGGACAGATAGAGGGTCATAATGGAGCTTGGCTTGACTTTGATTCACAAAATTTCTACATTTAGTTTTCATTCAGGGTCTTTCAGACATGTTTGCTTGATGCTCCTATTATTTAGGGATATTTGACATGCAATGGAGCACCTTTATTTTGGTATGGTCATGTGCAGAATCACTCCCTGATTCACCTACTTTGATCGGTTTGAGGATCCGACATATATTGAGGGAGATATTAATATTTGATTGATTTAATCAAATATTAATTATTTGGTCTCATTAATAATTAATTAATTAATTATTAATTATTTGGTCTAATTTTAAATTAGAAAACCCTAATGCTAATTTAAGAAACCCTAATTAGGGCAAGCATATATTTTGAGGGTATAAGGGTTTCACATGGAGGCCATTATTGATTATGCATAGATTATTGATTATTGAAAATTGAAGAAATTCTTCTGTGAAGACTGAGCCAAGGGTTCCAGGATTCCATTGCAGTGGAGAACGTTCCCTCTTCATTGTGTGTGATTTAGAGGCTGTGAGATATCAGCTGATTTATTACCAAATTGAGAGATAGCTTCATCCAGAAGTTATCACAGAATTCCAGGGTTGAGAGATAACTTCACTCAGAAGTTATCACAGTATTACAGGTATTTATTTTATTAGTTTTGATTTAATAAATTATACAGATAGAAATATTCTGTATTAGAATAGTATATCTTCAGATCAGGGTGTTCAGCAATCAGGGGTTAAGAACAAATAGGTTGGCGGCCGTACTAAATCTGTACAGGTCCGTTCAGATTAGCTCAGGCACCGACCTCGGTGGACAGAGGGCTACAGAGACCGACATCGGTCGACTGAAGACCGACGCCGGCAAAAAGCCGACCGACATGGACCGACGTCGGTGATATATCGACTGACGACGGCGTCTGTGTGTCGACACAGAAAGGCCGAGACCTTCCAGAATCCAGTTTTCACTACCAGTTTTGCTAAGCCAGAGTTTTAAGACTGTATTTCATTTTTATATGCATAAGGAAGGACTGTAATTGTAATAGTTTGGAAGGATATCTTTTGTAATCATCTGAATGAATGATAAGATCTGTAATTTGTTTATGCATACTTGAATCTACTCTGCAGTTTGTATCTGTGATCAGAGCTTTATGTGTTTATATATTCCCTGTTTGAAAGGGGACATCACAGTGGTATCAGAGCTTTTGTACAGATAAGAGAGCCCCTAAGAGAGGGACATCACAAATTTTGAGGTATATTATTTTCATGAGGCATGCATTCTTTCCTATAAATTGTAACAAACAAATTTTAAACATTTATTAATATTTACCTTGGTAACCATTTAATAAACAAACAAATATTAAACCTTAGATCAACAAATGAACAAATAAACTAACATCCTGCTCATCCATAGACAAAGATTTTGTTATCATTTTTGGATCAATCACAGTTAGAACTTACGATTTTTGGAGGTCAAATTAGGCCTCATAGTATAATTCCATAATAAAATTTGATCAAGAAATAGTGGAACTAGGATTGGTAGAAGTATAATTTAATTCAAGTCTTATTCGAGTGAAAATAAAAGATCACCAGTAAAATTTATATTTTAAAAAAGTATGAACAATGTAAAAGAATGCCCAATAGGTAATATATATTGGTCTTCCCTATAATACTATTCTAGCTTGGAAAAATTGAACCATTACTTAAAAAAAAGTGTGAGTAATGGATTTTATGTTAAGGCCCCTCTTTCGACTATCTAAAATGAAAGACAAAATGAGGATTTTAGATCACTAAAGTTGAATTTTGAAAATACAAATAAATTTATAAGTACATAATGATTTGGCCAATGTGTAAATAAAAATTTATCACCCAAAAATTCTTGTCTTCATATATCAATATTGTTTTGAAACTCAATGGGGTTACATTTTGAAATGGAGAACCTATTAGATTTTTGATATCCTCTAGAAAAGTAACAAAGGTAAACATTTTATAATCCACTTTCACTATGAATATCTTCTTGTTAGGGTCATAAGAATACATGAGAATTTTCAATAGAGATATGCCTATTTCATACTGGGTCATTTAGAGCAAGCTCATAAATCTATATTCTTCAATCTAATTATTATATGCATATGGTTGTTGTATGAGCCTCAAAATGTCTAGGCATACTATGTTCTTAAAAATAAATTTTTCTCCATGACTACAAAGGGGGTGAGAAATCAGTTTAGTAAAATTTAAAAAATGAGGGTAGGTGTTATTATTTAGAGAGAAAGGGAGGAAACTGGGTAATTGGATAGCAAATTGACTACACAAGTTACCTATTAGCATGTTTGGTCATTTGATTTTGTCATCCAACTATGTCATCTAATCTAACCATTCAGCTCCACCATTCAGCTATGATTTGGTTACATAATTTAGCTAAGTCATTTAGTTGTATCATTTGGTTAAGTCATTTAGATATGTATCATGACTATGTCTCCTATATGTGTCATTCATCTATGTCATTTAGCTCTAACATTCATCTATGTCATTCAGCTAGGTCATTCGATTGTGTCATTCATCTATGTCATTTGGTTAGGTCATTCATATATATCATTTAGCTAGGTGGGTCAACTATGTTTTTTGTCTATGTTGTTTGACTGTGTCATTTAATATTGGGATCCATTATTCATCTTGGTCATTTATTTGTGTTATTTGGTTATTCCATTTATCTATGTCATTCAACTCAGCCATTCAGTTTGGTCATTTGGATCTATTGTTTGGATCAAGTGTTGTATGGGGGGAAACATTGATATAAATATTATACATCACCCATAGATGATTATATATACTAGAGAATCAAAATTCCTTACATTTTCCAAATATTTCCAATAGAGCCTCTTAAAATGAACCCTGGTTAAACCATAAAAATCTATAACAAACATAGTATTAGACTTATCTATAAAGATAATAGTATGGAAAAAGTGGATTATTAGGATCTTAAGAGAGTGATATACAAGTGAAAATTATTTTAATCACCATTTGAACCCTCTTTGAATCATTTCCCACAATATCTTTCCCATTGGGTTCACATAAGGGTTTTGAGAGGGTTTTTGGTTTCCTAGACTGTTAACAATGCTTCATAAAAAATAGATGCTAAAACTCCAAACCAATTCCACTAAGGATAAGCTATGTACCCCCCTAAATTATTCCTATATCCTTAAGCCACCATGCAGTCCCTCCTTACTTATATGAGAACATAAATTTGGTCTCTCGATCTCTTCTATGCATTTTGAGTAGGTGTAGGTGGTATTTAGGCTTGAATAACCAATTTTGAATGTTTTTCTACAAAATAATAAATATAATAAACTCCTAAATATCCTTTAAAAGTTATCATATGACTTAAAATTATCACATAGTCATATGGATCAACTAATACACCTATAGGATTTAGGTATAATTCTAGGCCTAGTAGGCCTGATTGTGTATATGAGCTTGTGAATACCTATAGGAGTTTATATTGACTATGGAGTGTTATAACTCTTATTTAATCATTATGTAAACCTTTTGTGTCATCTAATAATGTGTTAAAATATATTATCATTTTTCTTTGCTCATCCACATACTCTATATATAGGTTAGACTTCTTGTGGAGTGCCCTCTGTCTAAGATAGAATAGAAGGTACTTCCCCTATTGGTACAGACTAACTAAAATCATAGAGAACTTTTTTGAATCATGTTATTGATTTGTACCATGTTTCAAACCTTATTTATTTTTATGGAAATATCAACATTACATATCCCTCAAACTTGTCTTTAGGATTGTAGAGCACATGTAACATTCAATTTGATTGGGCATGGAGTTAAAACTTAGTTTAGGTCAAACTATGTTCTATTCCCTACCTATAAGGATATTATGACAATTTGATGTCATTATTAGAGTTTTATTCATGTTTTATCATCCTACACATACACACACACACACACACACACACACACACACACACACATTCCAACCAACTTATAATCTCCCTAAACATGAATTAGTCTATAGTCAGATTGCAAGAAGCAACTAAGTGATACAAAAGATTCCTATAGGTATATATTCATTCATAACTACTGTGTTTCATACCTTCAATTTTATTTGAGTTCATTAAACCCCTTCACACTTAGACATATTCATCTCATGTCTTGTAAACATGCTCTCACTCATTACTATTAATGCACTATATGTCTATAGATCATAATTCAACCTATAGGTACACATTTTAAGGAAATTGTGAGACTCCTATATATGGGAACTTTCTTGTTTCAATTTTATAATTCACTCTCACGGTTCTTTTGAGGTTAATTGAACCATATCACCTATATATGATCTTATCTCTTACTTTTAAATCATATCTTCATTCCTTATTGTATTAGAATAGTTTTCATTGCAATGTTGAAGATTCATTTAACTCAAATGGGACTATAGTCTATTGAATGTCTTTAGTGAAAATTTTCTTGAATTACAACTTCACTCAATCATCATCTTCTCATGAGAAGTGAACTCCTCTTGTTTTTAAGTGTTGTTATTAGGATTTGGATAAAGGAGCGAACATATTAGGCTCACTCATACCTCATAAATATTCCACCTACATAGGGTATTTCATGAGGTAATACTCACTTTTGAAGAGATTAAAGTAAATTCACCCTCTAAACAACTTTCCCAAATCTACACCTCTATATGTTGCTTGAAAGAGTATTTTCTATAGTTTATAAAATTTGAGTGACTTGAAAATATCATTCAATTCTTGGGACTAAAAGCAACTTGTGTTTTATAATTTATATGGTCTTTCATTATTCATACATGAATATAGATAATTATAGATGAATGTGTATATTAGAACTCTAACCAATCTTCACTTAGTGTATTAAAAACTAATCTCCATCAACCTCCAAGTTTCTCAATACAAAATCTTCATGGATAAATTGACCTTCCATGTTTTATTATGAGAAACAAAGGTAACTTTCCTTGATATTAAGTTACTCATAGAATACAAAGCATTGCCACTAATGATAATACTTTATATAAACTTCAATTATAGCCTCTTCTATCATAGTGAGATGTTTATGTTAATCTCATCACGTTTATACATGTAAAAAAAATTTAAAACCATGTATAAAGTATGAACCATCTCTACAAAAACAAAAACAATTCTTAGAAGAATTAGATCAATCCAAGCAACTAAGAAAACTAAGGTGTTGGGGTTATACAAGTAGCTATGAGTCACTAACAATCTTAGGGATGATTCATCAAACACATACCAGCAAAATAAAAACCATTTCCATTGAATTAAATTATATAGATATTAATTTCATGCACTAAGTGAATTCATCCTAACTCTACCTAACATGTCCATATTAGAGGTAAATCGATGAACTTCTTTTACTTGCACAAGAGTGTGATATAGAAGATGAACTAATTTTTGCCAATATTGGAAATATTGAAGCTTCTCAAGCCTATAAAAACTTTTGAAGCCTCTCCATGTACCAAGTGGTTTTTCTTATCTTTACAACATTTAAAACTCTCATTTTTATATGTGATCTCCTTGTTTTAACATTGAACTTACAAATTTTCAATTACAAAACTAATAATTGACATTTATCTGACACCCTTGATGTTAGAGCACCCTTTGACACATCTATCTTATGTGTGAAACCGTAAGAGTCACTTAGAGTGACCAAAAAGGTGACGTAAAGGAAATATTAAGATAGTTACACCAATGACCAAGGTTTAAAACACATTAAGTGTCTTCTAAGACCATGATATGACTTAACAAGACCCTATAGAAATCTTTTCTATATATGGGGGTTGAATTATTTAACTAGGGGGTCAAATTAGTCAAAAGTTAATTTATATGCTAGTAATTTAAAGATACCAATTAAATTGATAGTATCTCAACTACAATGTTATGTTTTAGTAACAGTATTTAGTTTGATTCTTGAAAAATGCTAATTATAATTATATTATATAGATATATTTATCTTAGAATATAAAATGAATAAAATATATAATCATTATATTATTTTAATAAATTATGACATTTATTATATTTTTAATTCATATGAGTTAAAACTTAAATACATTATATATATAACATTGTTCTTCATTTGATAATATGATCATGTTTAGTTGTTACATTCATTAATAATATCATGCTTAGCAAGAAATGATCTTTTTTAAAAAAAATTATTGAAGACAATTTAATTTGATAAGCATCATAAGTTCATGCTAACATGCTTAGATGCTTCATTTGATAATAATGTCTTACAAAATTTAAAGTGTAAATGGATTTTGTGTTATTAATTATATCCTTACCATTTACTTTACTAGGCATTATGTTCATATGTGTATTAATATTTTTTTAATCTCATATCTATTTTATTGGATTATTTCATATCATAATAAAATTGACCATATTTAATCTACGATAGGATACATACATAAATATTCTATTACATCCAATTACAGATCATTGGAAAATGGTAAAAAAAAGATTTTATGCTTGAATTTTTTTAAGAATTAAATTATAAAAATGAGTTATTTCTAATAAGATATCTAATTTTTGGATAAAATTATTATTATATTATTAGTGATTTTTTTGTATGTGCATCACATGATATTTGGGAATGATAATCTTGTCAATATTAGAGACTTCTAATAATGAATTGCATACAATTACTTATGTGTGTCACTAACTTAGTAATAAGTAGTGAACTAGTTTCCCTAGAACCATGACTTGATTGTTTAAATGTGTTTTCCCATAGATAAACATATGTATTCATTTATATTTATTATGATGGTAGTATTATTGTGATATAATAAATCTACTTCTAGATATGTGTTTAAGTTTGGTGCAAGTGTTATCACTTGGAGTAGAAAAAAGCAACCCACTATTTCTATCTCTTATACAAAAGCAAAGTTTAGAAGTGATATGGAAGCTACTAAAGAATCCATTTGCCTATTAAGGTTGTTAGGAAAAATTCATTTATATGTTTCTCATAGTATCACTTTTTGTGATAGCCAAAGTTTTATAGATATGGCAAAAATCTGGTGAAGCACCAACAAACTAAATATATTAAAATTTATGTGCATTTTATCTGAGAGAAAGTCCTCAATGGTGATATTGATTTATAGTTTTTTTCAATATATTAATAGGTGGAAAATATATTTACAAAACCACTTGGTGTTACCAATTTTTTTTAATTTTATACAATGTTGGACCTTCTTGAGTTTCCATTTAGGGAAGAGTGTGTATGATAATGCCACTTCCTAATATATATGTGTTCTTTCTTCTTTTCTATACTTATTCTCATTATAAACCATTGTAAAATTCATGTGAACTGTATGTGATATATTTAAACTTCACGTAGAAGTTAATTTTATACCCTAATACATACATAATATTTTAATGGAGGTTCTTATGTTATAAAAGGCTTTAAAAATGCTTAGATGATTATTCATGATAAATTGTGAGATGTAGTCTCACAATCATGCTAGCCCAGATTTACTTTATATTATTTTATGGATTATAATTCCTTTTGTTTCAAAATGTGATGATTGGCATGATGAAGGTTTTTAAATCCTTAAATATTCTACATATTATCATTCCTATGTTAAGATGACTATGATATTTTCCCCACTTAGCATTAAAGGGGAGTATTAGAACATTTAATGTCTATGTGGGATAGTTTAGACCCTTATCATACTTTAGAATGAAATAATAAAATAGTAATTTATTATTTATTAACATAAGGTTAAAACCTCATTTAAATAAATAATAAAATATAAATTGTTTATTACTTACCAAATTAAATTAAATGATTCTCTGGATGGTTGGACCCATTGGTTACAATGGTCACCTCCCTTTATACACATTATAAATAGGATTTTACCCCTATTATAAAATACACCTGATTAAATATTTGTATGTGGAAAATATTTACAAAGTTTATGTGAATTATTATGTGAATAAGTGAGAGGTTTAAGGTTATGTACTGGGTTTAATTATTTCTCAATTTTATTAATATCATCATTTGTGGGTTTTTTACCTTTCAAGGTTTTCCCATGTAATTTCTTGTGTTATGTGTTCATTTACTTGGTTTTATATTATTTTTTAATTAATATACATCATATATCTCTTATGTATGTTCATTACATGTATTTCCTCATGTAATCCATCATATTTCATAGATATCTATCACAATTTTCTCGATAGTAATTTAGTTCTAGATTTTTAATTATATGATAGAGTTCTATATCATATTGGGCAATTGTGAATTTTTCATGACCTAGATAGACATAAAATACTATGGTAGGCTCATTTAATCAATTTGGGAGGATATTTTTTATTTGAAAATACTTTCTTGGTGTTTCATAAGTTCTTATAGTAGAAGCCCAGGTCGTATGTATCCAAATACATTAATTCTTGTACTGCATATGTAATTACTAAGTTAATCAACAAGAATAAATGTATGTAAGCACCCGTATAGTTATAAAAATACTATTGGAATGCATTTTCATGTATTATTTATTAATATACCCTAATAAAAATCCTGTTGATGATTTCATTTACATAGTAGTTGATGGATTCTCAAATATGACAATTCTTATGCCCTTTAAAAAAGTAATATCAACTCTATAAAAATATCAATTATACTTTCAACATGCCTTGGATCTAATATGTAATCTCATAATATATAATTAATGAGAGTGATACAATGTTTTTAAGTCATTTATGTAAAGCATTCTTTTCTATGCTAGACTAAAATTTAAACGAATCCACCACCTATTGTCCATAGAATAATGCACTACTGAAAGCGATAAATAGGATGATAGTGCATATTATGAGAATATAAAATTATAAGAATAAATTTACTTAATATTAAATCCTTAAATTCATTTAGTATAGTTATAATAAATATTTGAACAATGTTACCATACACACAACCCTTTTCTAGTTTTTTGGGGTTTCCAACCTTCGTCACTAATTGACATAGCTTATCATATTTCACCATCAACAATAAAAAATACTTCACCTAAAAATTAATTTTAAAATATTTTAAATTTATTTATCACATTCACCATATTAAAAAATAATTTAAAACTATTATGAGATAAGAAAATGTATAATACAAGTAATTCCACAACAAGCATCATACACTTCACACCTTATAGGTTACTAATCAAGTCTGGTTACACATCGAAAAAAAAAATATTTACATAACATCAATGCAAGTTAATATATTTTTTTATGAACCCTAGAACATCACTAATAAATTAGGGTATAATGATTTAATGTTTAATCTTAAAACTTATATTATGTTGTATCCAATGTTCAACATAGAACTCTTTCACCACTACTTTCCACCCCTATTCTATACATTGTATACTATAGATATTCTTAATAAAATAAATACTTATCCATATTATATTGTTATAATATAATTATATAAAGTCATTGATTCTTGGTAAAAATGAATACATCCAAAAGATATTCCTCTCTTATAGATAATTAAATTAGGTCAAGTAACTTCTAAATGAAAATAATTTACCTAAGTGAAAGTTTCTAATTTGTTTCCATATCCTCTTATACAAATGTACACAATGGGGTCCATTTCTCTTAAATGAGGGGTAATTAAACTAGGATAATCTAGATCACTAGATCAAACCACACATCATTCCAATCATACCTAAATCCTTGCATTAATGTTATAATTTATGCCAAAAGGTTCCGTGCCTATGTGATAATTTTTCCTTATGTTTATTATATATTATCACACGATTCTTATAGTGTCAATAATGAGGTCAATGGCTCATAAATAACTATAGTTAGTGACATCACCACACTTTTTGGTTATGAATTAATTGTTAACAACTATTGTAATATCTCAAACAACACTACATATTCTTGCATTGTATAAAAAAGTAACACTTCCATTATTTTTATGTTAGCATATTATTGATAAAACCAATAAAAGAATAGAGTTAGGTATTTCATTGACACTAGACATATGATCTCTTAGATTTGTATGAAACTTAGCATAATATAACTTCACTATTACAAGTATATGTTGGTTGTCATATTTTTCTTACTTTGCTTTTCTCTAATTCACTGCATTTTCATATCGTTTGCCATTTAGTAATTATTTTTTTCATATAACCCTCTCAATTAGTTTAATTAGGCTATTCATGAGGTCTCTTCCTAGGCCCTATATTAACCCCTTGTAAATGTAGATGTAGTAACTATATCAAAATTCATCCTGAATAAAATCATCTTTTATTTTATAATTCCTCACAACACCATATCTATAAATGGTTGAAAATTTAAATAAAGACACAAAGCATTCATATTTGAAATTCAATATTATGCTCAAATTTACTACACCTTGTCACTCTTAATGCAATGGGAAAGTAGAAGACACCAAAAACTCATCAAAAAGATATTGTAAACAAATATTAGGAATTATGCTTTGGATTGGCATCTCAAGGTATACCATGTACTTTAGGCATATCGTACTAGCATCAATACTACCACTAGGGCAACTCCATTCTCTTTAGTTGAAGGATCTGAAGTTGACTTTCGACTAGAATTAGAGTTACCATCCTTGCACATATTTATCCATAACATAATTATTAATGAATATATTCATTAGGCCCACCTTCACACTTTATATCTACTTTATGAATGACGCATGCATGCCTTACAACATAAATTTAGATATAAAAATTGTATAGCTAAACAACATAACAAGAAATACAAAGTTTGTACTTTTGATGTTAGATATATAATTTTCAAATTATATTACACCCATGAGTAAGAGTTAAATTCAAAAAACAAATTAGGATACCTACCTATTAAAATACATCCTTGAACCTAAAACTTATAGATTTTAAGAAAATAAAAAACATATTTTCAAGGAACCGACTAATACTCAAATTTTTAAGTATTATATTTATATCTTATTCTTCCTACTTTCATTTTATATATTCCTATCCATTTCATTTAAATATAACTTTCATGCTTATAGGTAGTTTTATATATTTTATGAAGAAAACATTTATTATAGGTTATAATTTGACTCTCTTATATTTAAACTTATCATTACTTTCTATACACACCTTTGGATTTATATTTCACTTAAGCCCTACTATCTATATATTGTCCTTAGGTATTTTTCCTTTTTTACACATCTCAAATTCTTTATTTTTAAGATACATTGTAACACCTAAGGAATATAATAAAGACTTCCTCACAAATGCTCATCATTTTTATTTATATAGTCATTATTTTTTTAATATGTGATTATTTGGTCATTGTATGCACCTTTTGGGTCTCTTCTATATTTTATTTTGTTCATAACTTTATTTTATTTATGCCTCTTGTATTTTTAATTTGTTAGTTTTGTTATGTAAATTGGGGAATAAACCAAGCCCTCATAATAAAAATTTATCCTTTTTCATCACATTACTACATAAATTACTTTTTATTCCATACTTAGTTAGGTGTCTTCTTATAAAGATAAGCCAAAGGTCAAGAGTAGTATTTTTATCACTTAGAGAAAATCATATTCTCTTGTGGTAACATTATTAAATTCTATCCTCATGTCTTCATCAACATTTTATCTTCTCTTATATTTATGTTTAATACCTAACAATCATTTCATGACTATTTAAATGATACTCCCATTTTTCATTTCCTATTGGGTTGACCAATGTCAATTTCAAGATTTCATAATTTTTTAAGATGCAAGTATATAATTCCTTACGAACCAAGGTATTTAGGTTTTAATTTATAAAAAGGTGTATTTTCTTCCTTTTTAGTCATATTTAGCATCCATGTTTAATTTTTACAAAGTTTTATGGAGGAAGAAAATATAAAAATCCAAAAGAAGGATTATTTCGTATAATTTGGACTTATACCCATTAAAGTGGAGTGGCAAAAAATTTCTCCAAAATAATTTTCCTATGTTCTAAATAAAATGGAATATTTCAAACCATTTGGACCATAGATAATTTTGAATGCATTGGACTATTTTGAATAATTTGGACTTATACTGCAAGAGTAGAGTGGAGAAAATTTTCTCCAAAAAATAAATTTCATATATACTAAATAAATTGGATTGTTTAAAACCATTTGAAAATAGATAATTTTTAATAAATTGGGATAATTTAAATAAAATATACTTATACCCACTAAAGTGGAGTGAAGATAATTTTTTCCAAAAATAATTTTTTTATATTCAAAATAAATTGGACTTTTTCAAAGCATTTGGGCATAGATTTTGAGTAAATAGGGTTATTTTGAATAATTTAGACCTATAAATATAAATTGGATTGATTTAAAATAATATTTTCTCTAAAAATAAATTTTGTTTATTTCAAATAAATTGGACTATTATAAAGCATTTGAGCATATATCATTTCAACTAAATTGGGATATTTTAAATAATTTGGAATTATACCCACTAAAGTGGAGTGGATAATATTTTATCGATAAATACGTTTTCTATATTCCATATTAATTAAATTATTTCAAACCATTTGGGAGAAGATCATTTTGAATAGATTGGAGTATTTTGAACTCGTGGAACCCTTTTGTGCCTTCATTCTGATCATTGATCCTTTGAAATAGCTTTTGTTATTGGGACAAAAGGCACCATTTGACTAGCCAAATTATGGATGAAAATATATTAATCAATCTAGTTCATCTAAATAATAAAATATCTTGAGAATTGTTTGTTTTTCATTACGAAGATCTTATGAATGAGAAAGTGTCAATATATTAATTCAATAATTTCAAGGAATCTCCAACTATAAATCAAATTACACTAATAACCAGAGCAAAGTAATTCTAAATTAGAATTAATTATTTTGATATTAATTGAAATATATTTAAAATAATTTATAATTGATTTGTATAAATTGATGATAATGTTTATTATTACAATTATAGTTTATAATCAACAAATACACTTGAAAGAATCAAGTGAAGTTACATCTTTCTAAACATTAGTTCACAATTATTGGCATGAATTTTTTGCTTTCTTCGAAGAATGTGATGATTAATATCATTTTGATTCTCCAATCCTTTTCATCTTTCCTAATTCCATTTCCATTATATCTACTTGATGTAACATAGCTCATTTTCAATTTTTTATTTGTATCACAATTATGAGAATTACAATTAATGAACAACTTGTTAGCAATTGAAAAAGCATCTCTGAAGGTCCTTTTTAAAATAACTCCATATAATATTTGTATGTTTATATTGAATGAATTATAATATTTTTCCACCCAAACAAACATGAAATTTGAACTTTTGTAACCCATGCCTTAAATGAGTATCTTCAAATGATTGTCCTCTATCATTGACTAAATGCCCATGTGAGAAATAGATTACAGTGCTACCTTCAAAATTTCATTGGAATGATCTCAAATGTAGTATAACATATTTAAATTTTATAATATTATTTTTTTCCTATATCATGCATTTGCATATCTTTTTTTTTGTGCACAATAAATAATAAGTCATCCAACCCCAAAATCAATAGTTTTTTAGAAGGCAGTTTTAGCTCCTCGTTTTAAATGTATGTAATTTCTTAAAAAAGAAATGAATCATTTATTAAAAATATTATATTATAAGAGATATAACATGAAAATTTTCTAAGATAAATATAAACAAAGATTAATATAAACAAAGATAAAAATAAGTAGATGCTTAGGCACATTGTAACTATAATACTCATTATACATGGATGTACAATTTCTATTTCTAGTTTTGTAACACACATATGCATATAAAATTTCATATTGAATCCTTATAACTTGACCATGAATGTATCATAATCTAAATTAGTTTGGTTTTTTCACAACTCATTTCTCATAGATATTGATAAGAATTTAATAGTGATCAACTGACATATATATTCATATAGTAATGAAAGTATCAACTATTTTTATGCATGCTAATATATATTTATATGTTTATGCAGCCCATCATAGCAAACAAAGTAGGATTTACTCTTCTAAGTCATATTTCACTATCACTAAATTCAAAAGAATATAATACACCTTAATCATTGAACCCCCTTCATATGCTTCCAATAAGACACATCAAATTAAAAAATATTTGAATCAATAGTAATATAATTGTTTCTAGCACAATATACTTTATTTGTTTTTATTGATAAAGAACACATGGATACTCTGCATCAAAATTTATTGTATTGAAGACATAGTATACAACATATTCTGTTATTTTAAATTGGGTAAATTAAACACATAAAAAACATTTTAATGGTTGAATTAAACTTTTAAAAAACACTTTAATGGGTAAATACAACCACATTCAGTCTACACAACAATAGAATGAAGCACACTTCTAAATCCCGTGATGATGCAAGTCTATATTTTATTATCTTCTACAATCTCTTGTCAATGAAGAAAAATTCTATTTTAATGTTTTTAAATAAATAAATATAATTAATATATTCTATACTTATATGAAATTTTATAATTATGCATTTATTGAAAGTTGTTTTCACCTTTTTTTGCCTTTTTATAGTTTTTATGGGTGCACTCTTTCATTTAAACTTTGGTTCTTTATTCTATGTAAGGTATTATATAATGTAGTAATTGAAAATTCTTGTTATCAATTGATTTGATATTTGTTTGTTAAAAATGTGTCTTGTTGTAAGGTTTTACGTTGTGTTATTTTTGTGAAGGCACCAACCTGCAAAGATGTGTCATCGGTTGTTATGTTGTAGACACAAAATGTTACCATTGTATTTTCAACTATTTTAATTCAAACATAAATAGATGAATAAATATCCTATCAATATTATGAATTGTTGATAAATAAAATATTATAAAATTGAAAAAATATGCATGATCTTATGTTATCTTCTTCAAATTGTGATGTGTCATGTTCATTGATATGATTTTCCATTATTATTATTTCTTCACTTACATGTAATGTCATTGGTGCTACACACCAAAAGATTTATAAGCTGTTAGGTTTGAAAAATAAAATGTATACACTAAAAGATTATTAAGATGTTATATTTGGAAAATGAAGCATGATTATAAAATAAATTAATACTTTTATGCACCTAGTACTGATTTAAGTGGTTGTTATTGTATTGGTTGCTCTTAATTTGTCAAACAAATTTGAAATTGAACATTAAAAACCATTTATTCTTTAGTTTCTACAATACAAGATAAATTTCTTTATAATTTTTTACAAGCACACACCAATATAGCTCTTGTATATACCCCTAGCATGTCACATGTATCTGGATCGTTGAAAGTAGAGATAAGTGTTTCCCATAATATGGTATCTATTTCATTTTTGAATGGACTTTTTGTTTTGTGTGAACCAATCATTTGAAATGTTAGTACATCTTTGTAGATGTCAAAACTATCCTCTAATCTACTTTATTGTGAATGGAAGTAGAAACCTTGTAGTTGAAAATGAGTTAGATCCTAACAAAAAATGATACCTGTAATGTGTCCAATTGAATCCATAACTATTTGGACCCCATAGTATGAACCGATATCTTACATGTAATAGAAATCACCAACACGTAGATTCTTGAGAGAGATTTCAATGTCAGGATAATGTTCTAGTTTATGGATGATGAATACATTGAAGGCCCTAACAATATATTTTTAAATCTATGAATAAATAAATAGGAAAATATTTTCTTCCTTAAAAAATTTAGTGAGATTCAGAAGATCAATGTTTCACTAAAATCTTTTAAAATGGATGTCCAAAGATAAGGGATCCCATAATGGTATCTGAATCTTTTTGTATCTATCCTAGGAAGTTGATACACTTAATGAGTCTTGAGATAATACTTATTAGCCTTTTTGTTTTTATAAATACCTTCATTTAGGACACACAAATTTCCAAACATTTTCACTAAAATTTTATAATGCTCCATTACCTCTTCAAGTGTGATTATTTGGTCTGGTGGTAGTGTCATATCATGGTTACTAAAATAATCTATTTTTTTTGATAATATGTTACTTTCCAACTTCACCTTTTTGCACCAATTATCCATGTTTCTATACCCAAGGGTTTTCAAGAAGGAAATAAACCCTTTTTCCAATAAATTTGTTAGTTCTAATTTTTTGTTTGTCTGAAAGCCCTTGAATATTTATAAATACTATTGTACCAATAAGATTTAAATCTTATTTATTTGAACTAGGTAAAGTACCACTTTCAAACTAATCAAACACCTTATCCAAATAATCTCAACCTGGTTGTTTCATAAAAATAAGCCATTTTCTACCTTGAAGTTGTTGTGATGAATAGTTCATTTATGTGAACAAGTGTTTATCTTGTTCATGTATTTATTCCATATTTTTCTTCCTTATTTCAAGATTCTTCCAATCTATCATTTTGATAAGGTCATGTGTAGATCAAACTCTTTCTAAAAATGAAGCCTTGTAAATTATTTCATTAGCTTCATTATATTGATTACATATTTTATGCATAATATGGAATGGAGTACTAGTTTTCAAAAATCTTGCCCTTCTAACACAACATTTATTTCTCAATAATTTTTAATTATATTCCTCCTCCACAAGAATTGTTTATTGTGTTGTAATTGTGTGTTACACATCCATAATTTTGAAACTTACATTTTTTTCTTCGTCATATCTTCTAGGACTTCTTTTAAATCAAAAAAATAGTCAGGGTTGCATGGATCAAAAGGAATTAACAAAGCATCCTTCATTGGAACCTAATTATGTTCTAAAAATGAATGAATTATATCATTCACCCCTCTTTCATTCAGATTTATTATCTTGATATTTTTGTCCCCCAATTTCGATATCCCTACAGGTATGTTCAAGGTGTAATTACTATAGGAAATATACCATGTAGAGAATTCAGTATGTGTCTCATCAAAATTTTGTGTCAACAAAACTGTTCCAACTTTTTATTCAATTTTATTTTTCTCTAATGGTTTGAATACTTGTATATCCTCTTTTAAAGTGGCATAAAAATATGTTTCCCTTGCTTGTCTTGTTTTACTCAATGGTTTTTCTCATATGTCTGTAGGGTATCTAAAATACATGTTTGCATGGTGGCAAGTAGAAGTTGTTACCCCTTGTTCATGTTTTTATTTAAACATGTTTTTTATTCTAATGACCAAATTATCTATGTATATCAACCCATAAATTTTAATGTTTTCATATCTATTAAAATGAAACCCAAATGTTTCACAAGAAGGAGAACATTTATTTTTTGTCAACTCCATTTTACTAGGTGTAAATTTATTGAAATTAGCTATAACTCGATGGATAATTCCTTCTTCTCCATTTAATACTTCTAGTTGGAATTGAAGGGTATATTCAATTTCATCCTTATCATAGGAAAAAAATATTCCAATTAGAGAAGATTATTTTCTTGATGTAGTGATAAACAAGTATATATCTATATGCATGTATGACAGACTAAATAATTCAAAATACATCAGCAAGAGGAATTTTCTCACCACCCTAAAATGGCAGATGTTTATGTGGATTTAATTTTAGTTTTGGTATTTTAAATGGTAATCTATCCTAATTATCTAAGAGTGAGGCCTTCTTTTACCTTTTATCTAAATTCTCTTCGAGTGAGGCCACCTTCTACCTTTTAAGTGTGGCAATAATTTTCTTGCTAGAAGACATTCTACAAAGCAACTAAAATGATTTAAACATTGATCTTTTGTAAAATGCAAGTTGTATATTACATCAGTTCATGAAATTGTTTTGTGTTTTAGAAGTGATTAATGTATATCAATAAATGTTAATTCTAAACTACAATACAAAATATATATTCAATCATTATAATATATACATTAACTCACACTTTAACTAATAAGGTATGACCAAACCAAAAAATATATTATGTGAACTAGCGAATATAATCTGATGGGCAAAGAATCCAAAAACATTTATTTCAAAGGAGAAAGATGAGGGGAAGTTTTTTTCTAATATGTGTCAAAATACCCATCAATAGGTACTTTCAAGGTATCTCCTAGGAGTTACCTTTCAATCATTCACAAGAGTGAATTGTTTTTATAGGACATCTCATAGGAGATACCTTAAATTTAAGCACGATGGTATTACAAGTGTACTTTAAGGTCCTTGAAGGCATCTCCTAGTGGACACCTTAAAGGGTGATGTCATACATTCAAAGGGATGTTGAATGTATCTCCTAGTGTAACTTCCTTTCACTTTGAAATGAATACTAGTTTATAACTTGATAACTTGAAGGGCCTTCTAATACTTGGGACACCATGCATTTTTGGTCCTCCTATGCCCATGATATTTCCACCTTAATCCAGTTTAACAATTTGTACCTTGATGATCCTTTTAGTATCTTCAAAATACCTCTTAAGAGATACCTTCAAGTTACTCATGAAGGTATTAGAATGCCCTCAAAGGAATCTCCTTTTGGATACCTTGAGTATGCAATTGCCTAGATTTATTAATGTTTCTAATTTATTTAAGGTATATCCTACGAGATACTTCAAGTTGCCCATGAAGGAATCTCCTAGTTGATATTTTTGATGCCTATGACTCTCACTCTTAGTGAATAGTTTCCTATGGAAATCTTTATAGATATAGGATGAAATTGTGATTTCTAAGGTTTTAGAATAGATAAATGTGAACTGATACTATCCTAGTCTATTACAATGGCTATCCATAAAAATGAGAATGCAAAGAAACAAAATGATCACCCACTAACCCTTACAAAAGAAATGATCTCTAAATAAATAGGTGAGGTGAATAACAAAAGAAGAGAGACATAAAGATTCCTTCTCTATGACCATGATGATGCCATTATAATTGATAGGAGGTCTTAGGTTCATGAGTATAATTGATGGGGAAAGTACATTGTTTTGTTAAGACCACTACACTTGGGAGAAGTGAGGTGGTGCCATGTGTCTGCTCTTAGAGACATCCCACTTATAATGTGCTCAATGGTTTTGGCCTCAAAAAATCAAAGGATTATATGTTAGGCTAAGCCTAAAGTGTTTCAAAATATTTTATCAAAAGGGGGACCCATACTATTATCTAATGACACTTATTTAAGTATTAATGAACTAACACAACTCTTAGGTAAGTACAAAGATGACACATGTTATGCAGACACTTATTCAGAGTAGTTGGGGACTTATTTGGTGAGTTTAATCATGAAAATTCCATGTGTCAAAGGTGGTTGAAGGTCAGGATCTTGTCAAAATTGTGAAAGGGGCCTAAAAAATCACCAAAAAGGGATCCACTAGAAGGTGACAAGGAACTATATCAATTCTAAGTGATCCTAAAGAAATAAATGAACCACTCCAAAATTACAAAAATGTGGATTTCCAATAAACATTTCTTGGTGACTCATAAGGGTATCCATCGGTGGGTTAGAGAACCCAAAAATTTGATGCTTAGACAAGATGAAACAAAATTACAAAAGAGAGGAAGGTACAAAAGAATACAACTTTTGAAGGACTAATTCCAAGGGTTCCCACTCCTCTTTTGGTTGGGTCTGTTTGTTGAGAGTCTCAAAGACCCTATCTAGATCTATCATCTCCCTAAAGGAGATACTTCCCAATCCCTCAACCATCACTAATGTTTAGAACTCCAACTTGGTGAGTGGGTGTGATACTTTTTCCACCTCAGAGGTGTCAAGCATTTGACAAAGAGCCACAAAGATGGTATGGTTATCCTTATTTTTCTCAAGTAGTACCTTGATCCAATCCTTGAGGAGTACACTATTATTTATTAAGAAAGGGTAAGGGAGCCCTAGTTGGACTAATTATTCTATATGTACCTACCTTTCTTGGGATGCTTGATACAAGGCATTAAGTAATGCATTGCACTTATTTGCTACCTTATTTTAGCTTAAAAAATCATTTACCTTTTCTAATACCTATCTATAATCAGTCACCCTGCTACCATTAATGCTTTGGGAGAAATTTTTTAGAGATTTTGAATAAGGATTTGCAACTCTAGGACCTTAGAGGAGATGAAAGCAATAATCTGATCAATAGATGTACTCACCTAAAAGGATAACTTTTGCTTGTTTGTGATGAAGGTTAGTGCTATCTTATAGTTTTCCACTATGGATTTGATCTATTTTTAATATGATGTGTATAGTTATTAGAATATGGGGAGGATATTGGTGGCCTAGGGGTGAGCTATGAGGTCATTTTTCAACATTTTAATCTCTTAGTCCTTAATTGAGGAGTCATATTGTGCCTGGTTATACAATAGTTGATATGACTAATTTACATCATGGAAATTTTTGTGGATCTCATCTCATTTTATCTCTTACTCTTACAAATTGGTCTCAATGGCTTTACGTGCATCAAATTTCACTTGGAAGCTTTCATTTAAGATACTACCTTGTAGCTCTAGTCATTCTTTGTTGATGTTAGTGTCTTTAACTTTACGCTCAATATTAAGGTGGTCAACTGTAGCTTTTAATCTTGAAATCTCCAACTTAGTCTTCTCTAGCTAATAAGCCACCTTAACATATTTTATTATCATGAAATTTTGTGTCTCCTCCATAAACTCAACTCTGTTAGTTAATTAGGATTAATTGAGGTTAAGTTTAATAACTTGGATAGTGTAGTCCCTTGATTACATATATTTAAGGGACTTGATTACTTGGGGAGTCAAATGAGTGACCATAAGATATTGCTACATTGGGTCATAAAATGATCACATGTGAGCCTAGGTGTAAGCCTTATCTTGTTTTCCCCTTTTATTTTTTACTTTGGCCTTTTAGGCTACCTTTATTACATACATCTACTACTGGAACTAGTCTAGTACTTGAATGATATCTCTTATACATGAGGTCCCTTACAGAATCATAAATGGGATAGCCAATTACTATTGTGAATTAGTGGGCCCTATGCTTATGAAGGTGAGTGAATGAAAGTGAAGGGTTGAAGGGGAGAAAAATAGGATTTCATGGGATAGGATGAATGTGGATTACATCAATAATGGGATAGGTAGAATATGAAGGTAGTGGAGTGAGGAAAGATATGTGGGAAGAGGTAGGTATAGTGGAAGAAAAGGGGTTGATCCTAGTGATAGGTTAATTAGATGAGGAGGAGACCAAGGCCAAATTGGTACCATGTTGAGTAGTAGAAGATACCACAACCCATAGTGGGGATACCATAGTAGATGATGAAGTGACAAGGCAAGTTGAAGTGTTTGGCTGGGCAATATATGATGTCATAACCTATTATGAAGTTGTAGAGGGGGGACAAGTTAGTGGAGAAAAATGTAGAGGTGTAAAGTAATGGATTTTTAAATTGGATCTTCTTCTAGGAGGAAGTTGGTAGAGGGCTAGAAATGGGTGCTTTGGTGTACTTGAGCTAGGATTAACCATCTGTGATGTACCCAAATGGATATTTCTATTATTGTATGGTTGAGGGATTTGAAGTTGTGGGAATTGGCCACATTGAAGGATCTTAGATGGCTGCCACCTTTACTTCTTCTGATTCTTCTTCTAGTGTCATGTCTCATGCTTCCTCCATGGGAGTGTCCTCTCTTTCTTCTTCATTCCCCCCATCTTGACCTTTGAAGTAGATTTTTTGTCAGACTTAACCTCTTCTAGGGAAAAATCATCCCAAATATTATTGAACCTCTCATTCTAGTCATCATCATATAAGCCCTTGGATGTCTTGTCAATTTCAAACCTGTATTTGATCAGGGTATATTTTTTTATCTATGCTTCAAGTTAATTAGGAAAATAGGCCCTTTATTTTCTTAGATAACTTTTAGGTCAAGTTGTATTTATAAACCTAGTCATAAAAAGACTCCCATGGTTTAAGGGTGTCTTTTGACATATGAACTAAGTCCACATGATTTTGGGGGATGTCCTCTATGGGTGACTTCCTTTGCTCTAAGTAGGGCTGAGCTTAATGTTTGTGAGCATTAATAGTCTTCAAATTGGCTTTGTATGCTATTGGATCATAGTCCCATAAGTCATCTATCAAATCAAGGCCAACCACTATCTTTGTCATGAGGAGGTTCCCCTGATGCCTTTTATTCACTATGATGTCACCCCTTGAGAAGGGAGCTTCATATACAACCTTTTTCTTCTTCTTGACCTCATAAACAAGGTTTAGTACATCAAGTTGGTGAACCAACTCAAAGTCTAAGGTTATATCTATCAATGTGTAGGGAAGTCAAAAAGGCTTTCCTTTGAAACCATCTACTCATATAAAAGAAAAGTGGGCTCCCTAGAAATAGTCAACTAGGACTTTGTTGGTTGAGATCCAAGATTGTTGATAATTTGCCATCCTACAAGTGTTAGTTATTTGACTAAGATCTATGATAATTAGAGCCATGAACTAATATGATAAATTATAGTATTCCTTGGTATTTGATATGATATTAATCTATATTTTGATAGGTTCCACTAAATGGGGAAAGTTCTCAATATTGGAGGTGTTAAGTTGTAGATACTTGAAAACAAAATGGGAATGCTAGTGTAAGATTAGGTAAATATGTAAGGATGAGTACCAAAAGGTACTCATTATTGAGAAATGTTCTAGTTCATTCCTCATGTTGTAAGTAATGAATTAATCAAAGTTCATTATAAATTATTTCCCCTTTTATTATGATATCTAAAGGAAGAGCACCCCTAGTTGAAAGTCATAGATGTTGACATCTCCATCCATGCCAAAGATGAAAGCTAACATAGTCAGAATTTCTTTTAGATACTACAAGGGAAATTTTAACTAGAGCATGGGTTGGGAAGGAATATCAATGACCTCGTGGTTGATTAGAGTCTTAAGGAAACCTACCCTATCCTTAACCTAGGAATACCAGATAAGTTAGAAGCTCTCGATACTATAGATAATGGCTTCAAGGTTGTAAGGAAGTTGGAACATCTTTTTGATATCATCTACACTAATTTTTACCCTTAAATGGGTATTACTAGTGATCATTCCTATGTTAGTGTTGTATCTTCTTGGGTAGATGGTTATAATCTTAGGGCACAAGTGTACTTGAGGCACCATGTATTATGGTAGCATGATTTCTCATACTCTACATCTAAATGCATTATAACCTTTTTTCCTTACCCTATCAAGAATTTGAGTTTAAGTGCCCTCTCTCAAATTCTTAGGGTTTTGGTTTAATTTTAGGTCAAAAATATTATCCATGAAATTAGTTATGAAAAATTGGTCTCTGTAGGGTCCCCAAGTCACTAGTGTGGTATATGGCACCTTCTCCTTCACTTGAGTAAGGGCTGAAGCATAGGCTTTATCCATTATGTGATTAAAGGTAGGATATCCTCTACTATTTGAACTATGGGTTCTTGTTTTTTATGGATGTTTACCACTAGAGGATTAGGACATAAAGACCTCCATATTTATATCTATTTTAATGACCCTTTTTTGCTTCTACCTATTAGACTAGATTGATGATTACTACCTCATTCATCCTACAAACTCTCTTTTTTTCCTTCCCAATTTCTCAATACTTGCTCCAAAATCAATAAGTGTCAGGTTTTTGGATCAAAAGGAGAAAAGGGATATTTATGTACTATTACCACTATTAGGTGTGTCCATCATGGGAATTTTTTGGAAAGAGGCACCCTCATAAAAATAGGGGTAGTATATAAGCTTTAAGAGTCATATGCTAGAGATTGATGATGATGATCATGGGAATTTGTGAATGATGGAGTGTATGATATTAATGTCAAGTAAGGTGTGTAGATAACCATCTTTTAGAGAATGTTTTTGGGGATTTGAGAGAACTAGGGGAAATGGCATGTGATGAATAGGTTGGCCACTTGTGCGAATGGCACTTATTTGTAAAAGGAAATAATAATGGGAAGGAAAAAACAAATAAAGATGGTTTATGATGATAGTTCCCTTCGGGGCCCTTTCCCCAATGAGAAGAGCCCTTTAGGCCTTCTAAAAATAACCTTTGGGGGTTTTTAACTTACATTTTTGGATTTTTAAAATTACCCTTCAGGCTTTTTGAAGGGATTTTTGAAATTACCCTTAAACCTTTTTGGAATGGCCCTTTGTCCTTCAAGAATTTTTTCTTAGACATTTCCCTAATGTGAATTACCCTTCAGACATTCTAAAACCACCCTTCATCCTTTATTACAAAGCCCCTTTGGGTAATTTATCATTATTTCTTTGACCTATGAAATAATTTACCTGATATAATTTCCTTCAGACTATTTTTGTACCACAATCATTTTATCATGTTGAAAACTTTAATCTATGTCACTTGCTTTAAGCTTTTATATGTTCCCAATCCCTAAATTTAATATTTCCTATTATTTGTAGGAACCAATCTCACTCACTTCCAAGTGCATTTTCAAATTTGGAGATCATTCATGCCTTTTTTGGTTGTACATTATTCCATACTCTCACTTAGATTAATAGACATGTTTTTATATGATCATGGTTTTACCCCTTCCAATTTTTACTATGTTTTGATATTGCAAATTCAATGGAATTTTATTTGGAAATGAACATGTTTAGGGTCTTTGTGATTCAATTTTAAATTCATTTTTATTAGCTTATGGTTGTTCAAATCATGATTAAATATTATCCTAATTTATTTATCCTAAAGTCTATTTTGTGGATTTCTCCTTCAAAGAACAAGTGGAATTTTCCTTTACATGGAAGGCAGTACTGTGTTATATTTTGAAGGCCCCTATAATAAATTCAAAGTATCTCCTAGGAGATACCTTTAAAACATACACAAAGCTGATTTCCCCTTCAAGGTATCTCCGAGGAGATACCTTTCAAATAGGTGCATGAGTATATTTCTCCATCAAGGAACAAGTGGAATTTTCCTTTACATAGAAGGCACTGTTGGTGATATTTGAAGGCCCTTGTAATACTTTCAAGGTATATCCTAGGAGATACCTTTCAAACATGTGAAAGAGTGGATTTCCTTTACTATATAAGCAAAAACAAAGAAATAATAGATAGAGAAAATTTCTTACTCCAAATAACATAGAACATCACATCCTCTTCATTGTAGATGTAGACTAAATATAGAAGGCCACAAGGGGACACATACAAAGTATCTTTTTACACCTATGAGACGTAGCTATTAAGGTTTTAGAATATAAAAATTTATAACTTTTTCTATTCTTCGTATATTCTAATGGTGAATAAAAATATAATAAATCTCAAAAATGATATCAAACCCCTTTTAAATGGGAAGAGCATATGATATATAGGCAAGGTATCTTCTTAGAGAAAGTGACACTAGGAGATCCCAACACTCACACCCATGATGACACTATTAAAATGTAAATAGGGTATCAAGCTCATGAGTACAATTAGCCTCTAAATCCTAGATATGGCACAACTGCATCATTCTATTATGGCCACTACACTTTAGAGAAGTGAGGTAATCCCACAGGTTCTCTTTTAGATCTATCTCTACTATGTTGCATCTAATGGCCTTGATCCTCCTAAAAATCATTAGTTTACACCTTAAGTTAAGCTTAAGGTGTTTCAAAAGCTTTGATCATGAAGATGGAACTAGACCTTCATCAAATGGTGCTTTTCTAATCTCTAGAAACTCAATGCTACTTTTGAGCAAGTGTGAAGATGACATGCATTAATTTGTGATTCTTTGAAGGGACTACGACATCCTTATTTAGATCAAGCATGGGGGAACCATGTGTTGAAATAACACATCTCTAGAGAGAGAAAAAAGTCTCTTTAAGCTAGATGAGAGTTGGTATGCTATTCCTTAGAGTTATATGAGGGCTAGGACTTGGACAAAATTTGACTGTGGGCCTGAAGAAGAAAGAGGTCAAAAGGGGGGTTGCTAGAAGGTGACAAGAAACTACTAACTATTAAGTGAGTTTGAAACTAGAAATGAATTTCTCTAAAATAAAAATGTGTATTTTTGATCCATAGTACCTAGTGATGCATAGGGGCATCTACATGTAGATGGAGGAACACAAAAAAATTTGACACTCAAACCAGTTGAAGAAAAACTACAAAATTGGGAAGAAGGTGTGGAAACCCATAATTTTTGAAGGTCCACTTGCAAAGGTGCCCACTCTTCATCCTTTAATATGGTATTCTTCTAGATAGATTTTAAGGCTCTATTTATATTTATTATCTCCTTTAAGGATATTTTTCCCAAGATTTTGACCACTATCAGCATCTAGAACTCCAACTGGGTGAGTGGGTATAAGATCAAGGGCTTGATTGAGAACCATATGTTACATCCACCTACTACTGGTACTAGTCTAGTGTTTGGATGATCTCTCCCACAAAAGGGATCCCCTATGGTATCACAAATGTAATAGCTAATTGTTATTGAAAAGTAGTGGATCCTACTCCTATGGAGTCGAGTGAATGGATGGTGAGAGTCAAAGGGGATAAAGGTGTAATTCCATAGTGTGGGGTGAATGGTGATTATCATTAGAGTCCATAACATGATGAACGATAGAATAAATAGGGTGTATTTTAAGTGCTATATGGGAAAATTCAATAGGTACATGGGTAGTGAAGGCATCTCTGTGACCTCTTCCTTAAGGAGAGATTCAAGGAAGCACATCTTGTCTCTTAGTAAATTACTAAACACTTTATAGGGTCTCGATTCTATATATAGTGGCATTGGGATCATATGAGAGCTAAAGCATTTCCTTAATGTTTTTTTCATTAATTTTAACCTTCATATAGGCATTGCTAGTGATCGTGTTAGCATCAATGTCATATCTCTCTGCATAAAGAGTGAAAACCTCAAGGCATGGGTGTACATATGGCACCATGTGTTGTGTTATTGTGCAATCCCATATTATACATCTAAAATACTTTTACTATCTTATATTGATCATCTCAAGCATCTGAGCATGTGTGCCCTCTCTTAGATTCTTGAGATTTTGGGCTAAATCTGAGTCGAATAAGGCCCATTAGCTTCCTTATTATTATTTGGCATTTTTTCCTTCACTTGGGTAGGGGCTAAATCATAGGATTCACTCAAGGCATACTTAGGGGGAGGATTTCCACCATTGCTCATTTCATGGGTTCTCTATTTTGAGGGATGTAGAAGCTTCCATGTTGAGATATCTAATTTGAAATAATTCTTTGCTTCTACCTTAAAAATTGATCGATGGTTCTTCACTACCTCATTCACATAAAAACACTCTATCTCCATTTTTCTCAATTGCTCAATGATCTTAATAAAATCTCAAAGTACCCAGTATTTGTATTTAAAAAAGAGGAGTATTTATGCACTAGTTCCACTTGGTGGGCTCATTATGTAAATTTAAAAAATAAGCATCCCCATTAATGTTAATCATGACACACATTCCCAAAGGGATATTTTCAAGATATTTTGTATCAATCATTATGGTAAATTGTGCAGGATGGAGTGCTTAACATTAATGATAGGTGAAGTGGGTAGTTAACCATATTTTAGAGAATCTTTTGAAGATTTAGGAAGATTTCAGAGAGGATGCATGATGATTAGATCATCCACCTATGCCAAAATCACCTATTTTAAAAAGGAAACAACAAAGGGAACAAATCAAATGAGACAAACAACAAGAAAAGGGAAACTCACAATAGAAAGGGAAACTAGATAATTATGTATGAAGGGGAGAGATGGGTAGTTTAGTTTAAATTATTTAGATCAATCACATTGATGTGGATCTCTGATGTGTTTCCATTTTGATTTTATAAATCAAAAGCAATCCCCCTCTTATCACTGATGATGTGAAATGGTCCTCTCCAAAGAGAATCAAACTTTGAATGCTTTGTTAGCTTTGTGGCTCATTGATCATATTTGAGAACTAAATCTCTAAGTTTAAATCCTAGGTTTGAATACTTCCTATAGAACCATCACTTAAATAATTATTATAAAATGAGATTCACATCACTTACCTACTCTATCACCTCCTAGAGTTTGAGTAATCTATCAATCCAAACCTTCTAAGAGATACATTTCAAATAATGATAAGAGTGGATTTATCCTTTAAGGAACAAGTTAAATTTTCCTTTACATGTAAAATTCAATACTAGGTGATATTTTGAAGGCCCTTATAATACCTTCATAAAAGTGGATTTCCATTTAAAGGTATCTCCTAGGAGATACCTTTTAAATAGGTATAAGAGTGGATTTCTCCTTCAAGAAATAAGTGGAATTTAACTTTACATGTAACTCACTACTGGTTGATATTTTGAATGCCTTTCTAATACCTTTAAGGTATATCTTATGAGATAACTTTCATAAATGTACAAGAGTATAATTCCCTTTCAAGGTATCTCCTATGAGATACCTTTAAAATAGACACAAGAGTGGATTTCTCTTGTAAGGAACAAGTGGAATTTTCCTTTACATAGAAGGCACTAATAATTTATATTTTGAAACATTTTTCAATAACTTTAAGTTATCTCTCAGGATATACCTTTATAAAATTCACAAGAGTGGATTTCCCCTTCAAGTTATCTCCTAGGAGATACATTTCAAACATAGACAAAAGTGGATTTTTCCTTCAAAGAACAAGTGAAATTTTACTTTACATAGAAGTCATTAGTAAATGATATTTTGAGATATATCCTAATAAATACCTTTCAAAAATTCACAAGAGTGGATTTCCCCTTTTAGAGATCTCATAGGAGATACCTTTCAAATAGGCATAATGGTGGATTTCTCCTTTAAGGAACAAATGGAATTTTCATAGAAGGCACTAATGGGTGATATTTTGAAGGCATTTGTAATATCTTAAGGTATCTCTTATTAGATACCTTTCAAAAATGTAGAATATTGGATTTTTTCTTTGAGGTATCTCCTAGGAGATACCTTTAAAGTAGGCATAAGAGTGGATTTCTCCTACAAGGAACAAGTGGAATTTTCCTTTGCATAAAAGGCACTATTTTGAAAGATTTTGTAATAACTTTAAGGAATCTCTTAGGACATACCTTTAAAACATGCACAAGAGTGGATTTAAATTTCAAGGAATATCCTAGGAGATATATTTCAAATAGGCAAAAAAAATGGATTTCTCCTGTAAGGAACAAGTGCAATTGTATTTTGCACAAAAGGCACTATTAGGTGATATTTTGAAAGCTTTTGTAATACCTTCAAGGTGTCTCTTAGGATATGCATTTAAAATGTGCACAATATTATATTTCCCCTTTAAGGTATATCATAGGATATACCTTTTAAATAGGAACAAGAGTGGATTTCTTTTTCAAGGAACAAATGGATTTTACATTTACATGGAAGGCATTATTGGGTGATATTTTGAATGATTTTGTAATACCTTTAACATATCTCCTAAGAGATGCATTTCAAACATGAACAAGATTTGATTTCCCCTTTAAGGTATATCTTAAGAGATACCTTTCAAATAAGCATAGGAGTGGATTTCTCCTACAAGGAACAAGTGAAATTTCTTTTTCATAAAAGGCACTAATGGATGATATTTTTAAGGCCCCTATAATACCTTCAATGTATATTGTAGGATATAGTTTTTAAACATGAACAAGAGTGGATTTCCCCTTTAATGTATCTCCTAGGAGATGTTTCCCCTTTAAGGTATCTCCTAAGAGATATATTTCAAATATGGATAAGAGTTGATTTCTCCTTCAAGGAATAAGTGCAATTTTCATTTACATGGAAAGCATTACTTGGTGATATTTTAAAGGCCCTTATAATACCTTCAAGGTATCTCCTAAGAGATACCTTTAAATTACAAGAATGTATTTCCACTTCAATATATCTCCTAAGAGATACCTTTATAATAGGCACAAGAGATGATTTCACCTTCAAAGAACAAGTGTAATTTTTCCTTACACAAAAGGCACTAGTAGGTGATATTTTAAAGGCCCATGTAATACCTTCAAGGTATCTCCTAGGAGATACATTTCAAACATGCACAAAAGTGGATTTACCCTTAAATGTATCTCCTGAGATACCTTTCAAATAGGAATAAGAATGGATTCAACATTCAAGGTATCAAAATTAAAAGGTACCACCTGAGAGATCACTATGAATTAAGGGTAACTATGTGGTGAGAAACGAATGAGTCATCATACAAAGCTACTTTCCAATTATCTACAAAGCAATCAAAATGTATCACATGTTTAGATTTTAATCTAACTATAAAACTTAGACATATTTTTTCCATGTGATTAATTAGCTATATTTGAGGTTGCAGCCACATGTCAAAAGGTGGAAATCTTTAGATTTAAATCTAAAATTTATAGCAAATAAAATTCAAATTAAAGCTAGAGGAATTTTTGAGCAATTAAATACTAAAAGAAATAGTTTGAAATTTGGCAATATTTCCCACTAATAGGGCATGAACTAGGATCACCATCATCATTGCATTAATTAAGCTTTCCAAAAAGTTATTTTGTGTATTCATCTTGCTTTAAGATGATATATGATCTCATAAATCAAAATTTGAAAGCTATGATTGAAGTAAGAATGTCTATAACTACCAAGTTAGAATAGGTCATGTTTCTCTATTCATATGGTACAAACTTTAGCTTAGCCATTACCTCCATCAATAGAGCCTATAAATGGTGCTTTAGAAAATATAAGGATTAAGCAGATGCAATTGGATACAAATACATACAAACAACACCATATATTTAAGGTTATTTATTTATATATATAAGGTGATATATATATATATATATATATATATATATATATGTTTTTTTAATAAATTACATATTTTTTATATATAATATGCTTTATACTTTTATATATAAATAAATTTTGAATGGACTATAGTTTTTCTCTGAAGTCTAAAGGTTTAGCTTTGAAGACTAGTGACTTAGCTCTAAAGACTGATAGCTGTGATCTTAAGATGAAACATCATGAATTAGAAAAATCCACCTCCATCATTAAGAATCAAAACAATGCCATTAGACCAATAATGCTATAATCCATAATTTGATGTGATGGTATTTTCATAAGATATCCAAAAGAATTGATGTGAAGATATTTAGTGATGATGTTTTCAAATGGTATTTTCAGACAAGACTGATGTAACTATGTTTTAAATACATGTTCTTTCAAAAATATTTTGTATGATGCATAATTAATTATGATTATTGCTTCTAGTACTGCTAATAATGACCTTTATGACACATATTACTACTTGAATAGATAAATCACCTTCCCATTATATCTCACATGCTTTGAATAGATAACCATAACTAAAACCATCATTATTGTCATAATCACATCATATAACTTGCTTTGCTATTCATTTTTGCATTATCATTGCTAGCAATTGTTGTGTCATATCTCTAACCTATTGCTTCCCATATTCCCTATGAGAATTAAAGCTCTACTTTTTTATAGTATAGTCTGATTTGTAATTAAATAGTGCTTGCTCTAAAGATGGGTGGGAGAAAGAAAAAAAGTGAACCAAAATCCTTCAATGCATTTCTATAATACGAAGCAACTAGAGACATCTTTGAAACAACAGGTTGGTTAAATTTCTCTAAAATGTTTTAGGTATTCCATAAATAAATTTTGAAATAATTCTATGAGAATTTTTATGAAGATCAAGCTATTATCAAAGGGAAAAACATTCCAGTGAATCCCTCTATAATTAGTGATCTATCTAGGATTCCTAAGGATGAAGTAGTTGACATTGAAAAGATTAGTTTTCTAACCTAATTTATATGTTTGTTGAAGGAAATGAGCCACACCCTAGACTATATAAATACCTCAAAGGAGTGGCCAAGGGAAATCTAAGAGAAAATCTTCCTCAACCTTGGAAAAATGTTGTTTTCTGGATAATGAAATATATCACTTGTGATGGTTAGTTTATATTAGTGGGTAGATATTATATGAGACTCCTTCATCTAAGGAAAGGATATATTCAAGAATAATATAAGATCAATCTTCCTTCTTTCATTCAAAATGCTCTAATTAATATTTTTTAGAAGATAAGATGAGGTAATGGGTCTACCTACCATCATGGGCTGGTTACACTCATTTGTCACCATTATTTTCTTAGTAAATGAAGGGGTGAAAAGGTTTGGTCCTCATTCCTCTAAATTTTTTCTCTATTTCATACCAAACAAACACCATGCTCTACCTCTCCTCCTTCCACTACAATCTAGATTGAAGAACCCACAATTGAAATTATATAATGGTCATCTCCACTACCATTAGTTTTGAAGATACTGCACTAAAGATCAAAGTGACAAATAGGACTTTCTTCAAACACCCCTCATCCTCCTCCAACTAAACTGCAATGCATTCACTAACATAGCTTGAAAGAAGATGAAGAAGAAGAAGAAGAAGAAGAAGAAGATGTATATGCCATAGAAGAAGTTGTATTTATAGAGGTAACCCTAGTAGAATAAGTTGTACCTCAAGAATTAGAGCATCATGTGACCTCCATTAATGATAAGGGCAATGCACCCTTAATTGGAGAAGATCCATCTTCTCCACATTCTATCAATGAATAAAAATAATTACAGCATGCCGTGGCTTTATCACATCATAAGGAAACAATCAGACTACAACAAATAGAGTCAGATGTTTTCCCATCAACTTTAAAAGGTAAGGACTTGATGATTTCTAATTTGAAGCAAAGGTGGGAAGAATCACTTACTAGAGTTAGTGACCAAGAAACAATTCTTCGAGGAATACAAGCTCAATAGACTATAGTCCATAATGTAATGTTTTTTAGGACCCAATAATTGAGTAATTTTCAAAATTATCTTTCTATTAAGGACACTAAGATTATTGATTTACAAAATGCCAATGTTGATAAGCATAATTTGATTAATAATATGAGAGAGATTATTTATGATAAAAATACAATGATTACTTGAAATATTAATAGAATAATAGAGTTTACCACTCAAAATTTTGAGTTATAAGCCTCTATTTAGGCCATGCAAAGAGAAACATGAGAGATTGTAGTTCAGATAGAGGGTCTAACAAGAGTTTTTCCCTCTTTCCTTGTTCTATTAAATGAAATAATCTTTTCCTGGCATATCACCCAGAATAAAATTCAAAAATTGAAGGATGAAAATGCCAAAATTAAGGAGGAATCTTAGAATCAATTGGTAGAATCCCCACTACAATTTTAGAAAGCACAAACTTCTATCCAACATATCTGTGTTATTTCTAAGTAATGATTAGCACGTAGATATCCTTCATCATTTCATGTCCTTTTCTTACATGAGTAGTTTTATAAATGGTAGATTAAGTTTATTTCCCTCTGTTTTTCACATATCAATGAAGATGAACATGTATATATGGACATTTTTTTAAAGAGAACTAAAGAAAGGCAAGATTTCATTTATGAGTTATATACTTTCAATTTGTTATTAGGATGTCAATCTAGTTTTTTGGTAAATTTATTTGTTGGAGAGACAAAATTGCATGCATTTATCTCCACTCTAACTAACCAATGTCATGGCAACATGACAATAATATATTTTTATAATTACAAAGCACCACTAGGTTACACATTAGACCATAATTTCTAGAAGCAAAGAAACTTATTTCTTTTTTTCAATCACTGTATCATATGCGTATGAAGAACAAGTATCATGAGCTATTGAGATCTAGTATTTATAATTTTAGAGATTTTATAAACCACCATTATTCCAATGGTTTTCAATGCAAGTCTTGTTAGGTGGGAGACATTATCTATTGAGCTAAAGCATAGGGATGTACTCAACCATACCAATATTAAATGGAGTCTAAGAAGAACCAAAGCAGTTTGCCAGATAATCACTTGGAACTTAGATAAAAGAGGTTTAGATGTCTAGATTAAGATGAGGTTTAGGCCTCCTATCATTATGTGTCCTCTATCTCTATGGTCCTATTGGAATTCTCAAGAATAATTTGAATTTGAAGCTTAGGTGCATATAGCTGTTAGAGATTTTGGATTCTTGCCAAGGGGACACCATGACTTAGCTCATCATTCTAGAGTTTATTATCTAAGTTAGAGGTTTGCATCAAGAAATTTGAATTGAGGATCAGTCATCCCACTTCCTTATGAGAGAACTTGAAAAAGGTAAAGTGTGGGGGAAAAGTGATGATCATTTCATATAGCTCATTATAGTTATATAAATTATCCTTAAACTTTTGCATCTGGTTATATATTGTATTGAATTTCATAGTTAAATTCTGATCTAAGTAGGATATGAATGTAATTTGTTCATTTTTTATATGTAATTTATTGTTGATTCTTTACCTTATTATTATGTCTTACTTGGATGAATAACATAGTTTTGAGTAAAAAAATACATCCCATATATGGGGTGATTTTGATTAGAGAAACATATCCCAAATATGGAGTAATTTTGAGTACAACAAAACATCGCAATGAGGGGTAATTTTGAGAAGGAAACACATAGTTTTTACAACTCTTTCAACTATAATTTTGAGGATTTGACAAGTGAGCTCCGATGATTGAACACTCAAAGAATGCTCCAAAATTTCTGTAAATATGCTCTAGGTGTGCTCCAAAGACATACATAGGATGCTCTGAATAAGTATAATAATTTTTCAAAGATATATATAGGGTGATCAAAAGACCTACACTAGATGCTCCAAAGATATCTAGATGTGCTTTAAAGATTAAAAAAATATGTATAACACATACTGCTAAGATAAATTAGGATCATTTTAATACAAAAATTTTGTTTAAAAAAAATAAAAAATTCATTGGATTCAAATGATAGCTAGAAAGCAAAGAAAAAAGGAGCAGCCATACAAATATTTAGCCCCCTGTTGCTTCCCACCCCTCAAAAACATCTTTGTAAATAATAGTTGCTCTTATAAATAAGTGAAGATATTTTCTAAGAAATTTGTTAATATATAATAATGCATGGGACCCATCTACCCAAGAATATCGATGCACGAGGGAAAAGGTTGCCACCCTAAATAATAATGTTAGGTGTTATTTAATCATTCATTCATTAAATTTTATGATGAGGCATGAGGGAAAAGTTCACCACCCCAAGAAATGACTTTTCAAATCAATCTAAAACAAAAAAAAATCAACTCAAATAATAATAACCTAGAATAAGCCAAAAAAATATTTTTCAACTTAGTCTAAAATAGAAATAATTGAAAATATCTGAACATAGACAATAGACAAACAATGTGATGAGATAGAGATGGTGGAGCCATTGAAACCCTCTCACATCACAACACTTTCTTACTATGATTATTTTATTCCAATTAATAAAAAATTGTCTGATTTCACCTCACATTCACCATTTAGGTCCGTATTGAATATAATTAAGCGCTAAATAATCCTAATATCTATCATTTCATTATTTGCTTACAATTAATAAAAAAATTGATTTCCCCTCACATTCACCATTTGTGTCCCTATTGAATACAAGTAAGCATAAAAATATACTAATCTTAACCATTTCATTATCTCCCATTTCATTATTTGCTTATAGTTAATAAAAAATGTCTAATTTCCATTCACATTCACCATTTAGGTCCCTATTCAATATAAGTAAGCCTTAAACAATCCTGATCTCTACCATTCCATTTCATTATCTCAACCATTTTATTATCTCAACCATTTCATTATTTGCTTACAGTTAATTATAAATTGTTATCTTTCCCCTAACATTCATCATTTGGGTCCCTATTGAATATAAGTAAGCATTAAACAATCATATTATTCACCATTTCATTATCTACTTCATTTCATTATCTTAGCCATTTCATTATTTGATTATAGTTAATAAAAAATGTATGTTTTTCCCTCGCATTCACCATTTGGGTCCCTATCAAATACAAGGAAGCACTAAATAATCATAATCTCTGCCATTTCATTGTCTTGACCATTTCATAACAAAAATCTAAATCTATCTAAATCTCAATGATTTCATAACTTAAAGTAGTAAACAATGAATAAAAGGTTCATGTCAAGCAAAACAAACCACACATTTTAGATACAGTAAAACAATAAATTATATAGATTAAATCCCTCACAAGAAGCACTTGCAGAAATGATATTGAAAATTGGGGTCAAAGCTTTCACTACTAACACCACACCTACAAAAATAACAATGAAAAATGGGGTCAATGCTTCAATCACTAATTCCATAGTTAACCTAATAGTCAATAAAATAATGCTTTTTGACCTTCAAAAGGGAGAGATAAAAACTAATAAAAAGTAATGGAAAGAGAAAAACATAAACTTAATCCTAATTTCAAAGTGTATGAGAAAATTATTTAAAAAAATATATTTATATATTTAAACATATTAAACATTTAAATAATTATGTATATTATTTAATAAAAATATTTAATGATTTAAACATAAATAAATAATAAATAATAAACTAATTTTTTTAATATAAAAATATTTACAAATTTTTATTGTTTATTATGATTATTCTAATTAAAAAAGTTTATTTATATTTGTTCATTAAATTACATGATTAAATTATGTAATAGGGATTTTACTCAATTTTTAGCCCCCATAAAATACCTTTGAGATAATTTATTTTACCAATTCAAATACCTATGAGAGTGAGTCACCTTTCTTGAATTAACAAACTAATATTTTGAGATGAATTCAAACCCAAAACGATAATTAAAATAAATGATGAAAAATCATACCTAGTAACTTAAAACCTAGACTTGGGAAAGGATTTTGTGAGGTTATCTAAGTTATGGTTATGTGAGGGCCTAAGTAGTGTACACCATACCAATCTATAAACATTAAATTTTTATTCATGACAACACGTTGTGTGATATCTCAATACAGAGTTAAGGTTAAACTTTTCAACCAACAACATATTGAGTACTTCAACTTTGAATCCCAATATTAAGGTCAAAACTAATGGAGTTGTAATTTTGACATAGAATTGTACTAATGATTTAGAAATAATAGGCTCTTGGATAATAAGTGGAGTTTCATCCTCATTTTTAGAAGATGTAATATAATTAAATTGTCTAAATTATAGGGATTTGACTCAATTTTTATCCCCATCAAGAATCATACCTTTGAGATAATTTAATTCACCAATTCAAATACTTCTGAGGGTGAGTCACTTTTTTTGAACTTACAAATTAATATTTGGAGATGAATTCGACCCCATAAAAGTAATTAAAATAAGTGACACAAAATTATACCTAGTAACTCAAAGACATCTTGGGAAAGGATTTTGTGTGCTTATCTAAATTATGGTTATGTGAGGGAATATTAAGTAGTCTATCTCAAAACACTTTATATATAATTTTGTATCCATTTATATATTGTATCTAAATGTAGATTTGTATAATTTCGGTAATTTCATTCCAATAAAATAGTAACAGACTTGTCAAAACAAATTAAACTTGGATCACATCTAGAGGATCATCAAAATTAGAAAATGTTTAATAATCCACTACAAGACCATAGTACAATGAAAATTAAAGAAGTTCAAATATGGAAATAGAAGTAAAATTATTATCATGGAAATTTGCAATTGGTGGTAATGATTTAGAAATAATTATTTGGATCTTACATATTTAGTTGTGTTTTATCTACACTTTTTTAAGATGTAACATTATTAAATATTAGGAGAAACAAGTGGTGGCAGTATAATAGTATGCATATACATTGGAATAGATGGTGTCTTTCAAACATATATGTCCACTTCAAATTTCTATCCGATTTTTAAACCTAAAATTATTCTTGATCGCTTCTAATTTTTTTAATTCTATTGTAACAAAAATAATTTATCCATTGCAATCACCAAGACAAAACTTGATCACCCATGACTATGCTCCTTATACAATTAATACATATGCCCTCTAATCAAAAGTAATGGATTTACAATTTTGACTTAGAGATTGTGCTAATGATATAGAAATAATAGGCTTCTTCATAATAAGTGGAGTTTCATCCACACTTTTTAAAGATGTAACATATTCAAATTGACTAATAGGGATTTGAATCCTTAATTTTTATCCCCTTAGGAATTATACCTTTGAGATAATTTAATTCACTAATTCAAATACCTCTAAGGGTGAGTCACCTTTCTTGAACTTAGAAACTAATATTTGGATATGAATTCATCCTCAAAATGGTAATTAAAATAAGTGACAAAAAATCATACCCAGTAACTCAAACACCTCTAAGGAAATGATTTTGTATGGTTATCTAAATTATGGTTATGTGAGGTAATATTAAGCAATCTACCTTAGAACACTTACTATATATATATATTACTTCTATATATAGAATTTGAATCCATTTATAGATTGTATGTAAATGTAGATTTGTATAATTTAGGGAATTTCATTCCAATAAAATAGAAATAGACTCATCGCAATAAATTACACTTAATGGGTCTCCTACCATGTGTTTTTGGATCACATCTAGGGGATCATCAGAATTAAAAAATGTTCAATAATCTGCTACAAGACCATAATACAATGAAAATAATAAAAGTTCAAATACTGAAATAGAAGTAAAATTATCATCATGGAGCTTTACAATCGATGGTAATGCTTTAGAAATAATTATTAGGATTTTTCATAATAAGTGGAGCTTCAATCACATTTTTTTAAGATGTAAAATTATTAAATATTAGGAGAAACAAGTGGTGGTCATATAATAGTAGGCATATACTTTGGAATAGATGGTGTATTTTGAATATATATGTCCACTTTAAATTTTTATCATATTTTTAAATCCAAAATTCCTCTTGGTCACTTTTATTTATTTTTAATGCCATTTTAACAAAAGTAATTTCTCCATTGCAATCACCAAGATAAAACCTAATCACCCAAAACTATGTTCCTTATCTAACGAATACAAAATCCCCCTGATAAATACTAAGAGAATTACAATTTTGACGTAGAGATAGTGTTAATGATTTCAAAATAATAGTCTCCTACATAATAAGTGGAGTTTCATCAACATTTTATGAATATTTAACATAAGAAAATTGCATAATATGGATTTGACTTAGTTTTTAGCACCCACAATAATTATACCTTTGAGATAATTTAATTTACCACTTCAAATACCTCTGAGGGCAAGTTGCCTTTCTTGAGCTTACAAAATAATATTTGGAGATGAATTAAAAACCATAATGGTAATTAAAATAAGTGACACAAAATCATACCTATTAACTCAAAGATGTCTTGGGAAAGGATTTTATGTGCTTATCTAAATTATGGCTATCTGAGGACATATTAAGTAGTCTACCTCAGAACAATTACTATATATAGACTTTGAATCCATTTATAGATTGTATCGAAATGTATATTTGTATAATTTATGGAATTTAATTCCAATAAAAAAAAAAAAAACTTATTGTAAAAAATTACACTTGATAGGTCTCCTACCATGGGTTTTTAGATCACATCTAGGGGATCATCAGAATTAGAAAATGTTTAATAATCCACTACAATACCATAGTACCATCAAAATTATAGAAGTTAAAAAATGGAAATAGAAGAAAATTATTATCATGCAAAATTTGGAACCTATGGTAATGATTTAGAAACATTTATTAGGCTCTTTCATAATAAGTTGAGTTTCATCCACATTTTTTGAAGATGTAACATTAATATTAATTATTAAGAGAAATAAGTGGTGGTGGTATAATAGTAGGAATACACATTGGAATAGATGGTGTATTTCAAACATTTATATCCACTTAAAATTTTTATTGTATTTCTAAACCTAAAATTATTCTTGGTAGCTTCTAATTTTTTTAATGTCATTGTAATAAAAGCAATTTCTCCATTGCAATCACCAAGACAAAACCTGATCATTGAGAAATGTGTTCCTTATTCAATGAATATAGATGACTCATGATCAAAACCAAGGGGGTTGCAAATTTGATGTAGATATTGTGTTAACAATTTTGAAATAATAAGCTCTTGCATAATAAGTGGAGTTTCATCCACATTTTTTGAAGATGTAACATAAGCAAATGGTATAATAGGGATTTCACTCCTTAATTTTTAGCCCTCCCTTAGAATTATACCTTTGAGATAATTTAATTCATCAATTTAAATACCTATGAGTGGAAATCACCTTTCTTGAACTTAAAAACTAATATTTGGAGATGAATTTGACCATATAATGGTAATTAAAATAAGTGACACAAAATCATACCTAGTAACTAAAAGACCTCTTAGAAAAGGATTTTGTGTGTTTATCTAAATTATAAAATAGTAATAGACTCATAAAAATAAATTACACTTGATGGGTCTCCTACCATGGGTTTTTGGATCACATCTAAGAGATCATCAGAATTAGAAAATGTGCAATAATCCATTACAATACCATAGTACAATAAAAAGTATAGAAGTTCAAATATGCAAATAGAAGTAAAAATTTCATCCTGGAACATTGGAAATGATGGTAATGGTTTATAAATAATTATTAGGCTCTTTCATAATAAGTGGAGTTTCATCTACATTTTTTGAAGATGTAACATTAATATTAATCATTATGAAAAACAAGTGGTTGTGATATAATAGTAGGAATACACATTGGACTAGATGGTGTATTTCGAACATATATGTCCACTTCAAATTTTTATCATATTTATAAACCCAAAATTATTCTTGGTCACCTAATTTATTAACACCATTATAGCAAAAGTAATTTCTCCATTGCAGTTACTAAGACAAAACCTAATCACCCACAACTATTCTCCTTATTTAGTGAATACTAATACCCCCTGATCGAAACTAAGGGAGTTATAATTTTTATGTAGAGATTGTGATAATGATTTATAAATAATAGGATCTTACATAATAAGTTAAGTTTCATCCATATTTTTTGAATATGTAACATAATAAAATTGTCTAATAAGGATTTGACTCAATTTTTTAATCCCCCCAGAATTATACCTTTGAGATAATTTTATTCACCAATTCAAATACCTCTGAGGGTGAGTCACTTTTATTGAACTTAAAAATGATTATTTGGAGATGAATTCAACTCCATAATGGTAATTAAAATAAGTGACACAAAATCATATCTAGTAACTCAAAGACCTCTTGGGAAAGGATTTTGTGTAATTATAAAATAACAACAAACTCATCACAACAAATTACACTTGATGGGTCTCATAACATGGGTTTTATTATTGCATCTTGGGGGTCATAAAATTTAGAAAATGTTCAATAATCTATAACAAGACCATATTACTATGAAAATTATACAAGTTCAAATATAGAAATAGAAGTAAAATTATCATCATGAAACTTTGGAACCGATGGTAATGATTTAGACATAATTATTAGGATCTTGCATAATAAGTGGAGTTTCATCCACATTTTTTGAAGATGTAACATTAATATTAATTATTAAGAGAAACAAGTTCTTGTGGTATGATAGTAGGAATACACATTGGAATAGATGGTGTCTTTAAAACATATATGTCCACTTCAAATTTTTATTGTATTTCTAAACCTAAAATTCTTCTTGGTTGCTTCAATTTTTTTAAATTCCATTGTAATAAAATCAATTTATCCATTACAATCACCAAGACAAAACCTGATCACCCATAATTGTGGTCCTTATTTAGAAAATACAGATGACCCATAATTTAAATAAAGGGAGTTTAAATTTTGACATAGAGATTGTGTTAACGATTTAGAAATAATAGGTTCTTGAATAATAAGTGGAATTCATCAATTTTTTTTGAATATGTAACAAAATCAAATTGTATAATAGGGAATTGACTTATTAACTTTTATCCTCCCCAAATAATTATACCTTTAAGATAATTTAATTCACCAATTCAAATAACTATGAAGGTGAGTCTCCTTTCTTGAACTTATAAACTAATATTTGGAGAAGAATTCAACCATAAAATGGTAATTATAATAAGTGACAAAAAATTATACCTAGTAACTAAAATACCTCTTGGGAAAATATTTTGTGTGCTTATGTAAATTAATATGGTTATGTGAGGGAATATTAAGCAGTCTACCTTAGAATAGTTACTATATATAGTATTTATATATTTAGACTTTTAATCCATTTATATATTGTATCTAAATTTAGATTTATATAATTTAGGGAATTTCATTCCAATAAAATAACAACAAACTCATCAAAACAAATTACACTTGATGGGTCTCCTACCATGGGTTTTGGATCATATCCAAGGGATCATCAAAACTAGAAAATGTTTAATAATCTAATATAAGACTATAATAAAATGAAAATTTTAGAAGTTTAAATATTGAAATAGAAGTAAAATTATCATCATGGAACTTTTTAACCAATGGTAATGATTAGGCTCTTCAATGCATAATAAGTGTAGTTTCATTCACATTTTTTTGAAGATGTAACATTATTAATTATTAAGAGAAGTAAGTGGTGGTGGCATAATAGTAGAAATAAACATTGGAATAGATGGTATCTTTCAAATATAAATTTCCACTTTAAATTTCTATTGTATTTCTAAACCCATAATTCTTTTTGGTTGCTTCTAATTTTTTTATCACCATTGTAACAAAAGTAATTTCTTGATTGCAATTGCCAAGACAAAACCTAATCACCCATAATTATGGCACTCCTTATCTAGTGAATAAAGATGCCTCTTGATCTAAAATAAGTTAGTTATCATTTTGATGTAGTGATTGTGCTAAGAGGCTATCTCTTTACATGAAGAATGCAAGCCATCATAGACTAAATCATTGCATGATGATTCAGATCTTGATAAGTTTATGCCCATTATTATTATTAAGACAAAGTTATTTGGACATCAATCTCATAGGTTTGGAGTAACTAGTAGGATTAATTTTTGATTTACACTCTTTCGCTTCACATAACCCCTCTTACGCCCCGCACACAAAAATATATTAGTTATTAAATAAACATAATTGGCATATTATAATATAATAAGATCATAATATTTTTATATATTAAACTAATTAATTATATATAAATTATATATTTTTTAAAATATATAATAGTATTAATCAATATTATCTATTATATATTTCATTATAATATATTTCAATACATCTATATATTGTTAATAGTATATAAATAATATTATATTTTTAATAAAATTAAATTTATTTTTATACCTTTATCAAAGTTTATAATGTCATGTAACATGAAAATGGGTTTTAAAATTATGAGGTCAAAAATGTGATCACCTGTACGAATTTAAAACTCAGTGGCACTTCATCATGTGTGTAGTAGATTATGTCAAAGAGAAAATCTATCAAACATTAATAATGTTTGGTAGGTAATGGGAATT